>APFE030618095.1:97903-117847 GCA_000404065.3 Pinus taeda | reverse complement strand
ATTCTGGAACAAGTTCTGACATGTGTTTGAAATATCTTCTTGGTTGTTGATGCCCATTGCCAAGAAGCGATCCATCCTAGATGAATCTTTGTTCTTGCAGGACGATTGTTTTGAAGCATCTGTGAGAAGAATGGCTGGTTTTATGGAAGTGCTTACATGGATGAAGATCAAAACAACGATCTTTCAGATGGCCAACTCGATCACAGTGTTGGAATTTCACGATCTGTTGTTGTTGTTGCTGTTGTGGAAGAGGAGCAGAGTCTGGAACAACTGAAGCTGAACTGTCATGAGGAGCAGGTGAACTATCATAAATGAAACCAACACTTTGAAACTGAATGGGCTTGGCATAGTCTGGAATATGAAAGGACAAGTCCTTGTCATATCCAAGACCAGTTCTATGCTTGTTGTGGACAAGCTGTTCCCAAGGTCTGATGATGGGCTTGGGAATTGCAGATTGAGTTTCTGCATCTGCATGAACAGGAACATTATTGAATTGCTATTTATGGGAGTCTGTTTCAATCTTCTGAATAGAAACAGGTTCAGAAAGATGACTCCATTGCTGTAGTTCTTCTTGCTGAAGCCTTGTCTCCAGCTGCAAAAACTCAATGTTCTCATGTGCATTTTGCAGAGAGGTTTGGATGTCAAAGAGAGTTTCTTTGTTAACTTTGACCATCTCATCAACAGTGGAATGAATTAGGATATTCAATAACTTTAATGCATCTTCAAGTCTGGCCATTTTTCTTCAATGTCACTTAAAAACACAACTGAGGCAACAACAACTTCTTGATATGATAAAATAATGTAGAGAATGGAAATGTCAGGCCGACAGTCCTTCGAACTTGAGCAAAATTATTTCTCT
The DNA here is from genome assembly GCA_000404065.3 of Pinus taeda. Classification (NCBI taxonomy): domain Eukaryota; kingdom Viridiplantae; phylum Streptophyta; class Pinopsida; order Pinales; family Pinaceae; genus Pinus; species Pinus taeda. Next base: position 116,988 of record APFE030618095.1, on the reverse strand, counting down.
CTGCTCTGCCTTTATTTCGTGTGGTTTGATTGTAGAATTTCCCTTACACCCGTAAGGAGATAAAACTATAAAAAAGAGAAAATTACTAGAATAATACGAGAAAGGAATGTGGAGAATAAAAATGTCTGGCAATGATAAAAGGCTGAAAGTCCTTCGAACTTGAGCAAAATTATTTCTGTCTCTGCTCCTCAATTTCCAGCTAATGACATATCTTCTAGCTGATTCTAACAATCTTATTGAATGATCTCTTCATATAACAAATCGCAATGAGAGTACAAAAGGACGTGCATACTTGCCTGATTCCGGAGAACAATCGTGTCCGCAAGATTCGACCATTGGCGTCTTCTGCAACGAATTCGGTTTATTGAAGGAATCATTCATTGACTGGGCGAGGATGAAATGAATGAATATTCTATTTCGGCAGGACCCCACGGAGATGGCATTTACAGTAGACCTTCGCTGAAGATAGTTGTCAGCTCCAAATTTGTCATGAAAAAAGAACTGCTAAGGATGCAGAGGTACAGGGGGCAACAATACAGTCATCTCTACTATTTCCGTCTTCACAAGTTCCGAGAGATTCTAAACCCTCTTATTAAAAAACAGTGGCCAAACTTGCCATTGTGTACTATTTTAGGACTTGAAGATGGTAAAGAATGTATTATAGTCGGAACTATGTACAAACAAATGCAACTTAGGCCTTCAATTCTGGATGAATACTCAAAGGAGAGAACTGTTACCCCGCATCTCCAGCAGTGTCTGAATTTTGTTCAAAATATAGGTCTCCACTACAAAGATTGTGCACGATTGTTGAGGAATCTATTCAGAAGATCAATACGACTTTTTCTCTTTGATTTCTTTAGCTGTGGACGAGCTATCATGTTGTCTCGGGCATGACAACCTAATTATTTGCTGGGCATCATGGAGGATTTGTGCCAAAATCACAGATGACACTGGCCACTCCCGTTGAACCAAAGCTCAGCCCTCAGAGTTGGCTACTTATTGTCATCCATTCATTCATTAAATAAAAGCAATCAACTCTAATCCCCGCCATGAAAATTGACAGAAACATTAGAAAATGAACGATCATTCATAGCAAAGGATCACAATAATTCATATATTGACATTTCAGCTCACGGACAAATTTATTTATGAGATAATATATCTGAGCGATTTTCTTATATCGTTTGTCTTGTGTAAAAGAAATCCATGGCGCAGTTCAGATGCAACAAGGTCGAGTGTAGAACGGCGAGGAGGGCCATATTCCTGTATCGAGAACACGCATGATAACACCATGGGCATAATGTGACAGTGGTCATATCCCATGACTAGAGCTCAAACCCAGAAAATCGGGGCTTCTAGTAGTATGGAGTTGATAAACAGAGTCAAGAAATACAACCAAGCATCCATCCGTATTCTCCATAGCTTGAGCGTCAAGCAGGTCAACTTGGAAGCAAATCTTGGAAGCAAAGCCATGAGTTATGCATACAACATCGCAGTCGCATCAGAATTGAATTGAGAGAGCTCATCAATGCAACCAAAGGGAGCTCAAATGTCTTCACGACAACAAGATTTTTCACAGTATTTCCATTTCGTCCATTACACAAAGCCAAGTTTCTGAATAATTGGCCACTCGATTAAAAGCAAGTGGTAAAAGTCCACTTGTGCCAAATGAATATGACGCGAATGAATATTTGAATTCGAAACGATGGAAATTTGATATACAACTATTAAATAATATACTTATTTCGATCCAACTGTGAATATATGTTGCCCAGGCTTGTTCGTTGTCAAACCTCCTGAACCTGCATCTTCAAGCATGTCAGAGAGCATTTCTTCTTCAGGCAGGGAGCGTTTCTTCTTCAGATGTTTTTGTTAGCACCGTTTCAGTAATGTCAGAATATCTTTTAATAATGAGGTGCAGTGCAGGTGTGGTAGAGGCAGCGTTTCCTTCAGAAATTAGGTATGCAGCTTCAGGTAGGCAAGAAGGGGTTCTTCAGGTAATGAAGACTGGGCCAGCATTATTCAAGGCAACTCAGATCAGTTGCTCAGGGAAAACAAGCCACTCATCATGGCTCTGATACCATGTTAAACAGACATGGTCAGGGAGAACAAATAGGAAAACAATAGGAAAGATAAATCATTCAGTACAATTTTTATTCACAAAAGATGTACATTTATAGTACAATATGGTGACCATTGGGATTCACATCCCAAGGTCTCTTGGACTGCTTTGTCCATTTGGCTTCCACGCTAACCCTTTAGGATTAGGTGTCCAACATGAATGAATGAGTCAATGTCGAACATGTCACGGAATCCTTTGATTGAAGGTCAATGATGTAAACTGTCGTCAAAGGCGAGAAACCTGCCATTGAAGCATGCAGATTCTAAGGTACTTAAGATTTCTAGATCATCTTTCTAGATAATGAGTTGGAGTTGATAGAAAGCAATCCGTCATAGGCAAGCCCATAACACGAAATCATAGATCAAGTCCGAAGAAATATATTTAGCAAGAAATAACTTAGGGGTGGTCAATGATGGATGACAAATATTTTGCAGGTGAATGGTTTATTTGCACAGACCTCTTGAACACGTAATGACACAGCAGATGGCTTGGTGACAGTTGACCCAAAGTTAATTCCCGGAAACCGGCGGAAGACTTTCAAAGTAGTTTGGTTAACTATTAGGTAAAGGATTTCCCAAACCAGGTGGATAAAAGTGTCGTGTTCAAGAGTGATGGAATGTTTTTTTCAAACACAGAGTACAACAAACAGGTTCATTTTTCTCCTTTTCCCCCACCATTTCTGGCAAGTACCTCTTTATTTTTGACAAGCTTGAGGAGGATAACATTTGCTTAGTTATAGGCTCATCCTTCGGATGAGTCCAACTTAGTTTAGATTAAAACCCTAAGAAGGAGTGGTCTGTTCTTGTTTGTAATTGAACAGGTCCTTTACTGTGAAATTTTGACGAGTCCAGTATAGGACAAACTCAGTGTTTTTCAATTTTAGGGAGTCGGAAGAAAAACTTAAGAAAACTCCACGGTTGTCCTTTTTCATAAATTTGTGTCCCCCAAGCACGAAAAAGTATATTATAATACTTGAGAGAACCGCTTGATCATTATGACCAAGGAGTACTTTTCATGATTAGTGCCTTCAATCTGAAAAAGTAAAAAAAGTGATCGAAAACACGTCGTTTTATTACTAATATCAAACTTGAAACAACAAAATTTTGGCAACCTTTTCATGTTTGTATGGTCGGAAAAGAGTTGTAAAGGACCATCTTTTTAATTATATTTTAATGAGTCTACAAAGAAGCACTCGACAATCTTTTCATTTTTTACGAGTCCGAAAAGAGCTTAAAGAGGACTCCTATGTGTTTTTTGTTGAAAATGATTAATTGCATCTAAATCCCCAATATTCTGCACAAAAACTGCAAACATTACTCATATCTATTTTAAAATAATAAAAATGCACCAAAATGACCTTTTCAAAGTAATAAATAAATAAATTTTAATTTATTTATTCAAAAAATCTTATAAAAAGGGCTTTTACAAGTTCACTTTTCCCATTTCCCATTGGAGTAAAAAGTAAGAGCTTTTGGTAAAAAAATTCTTGTAGAGGAATTGATCGTGGAAGGGGAACTGGATACCAGTGTTATAGATGCCACAAGTGGGGGCACCGCTCTTTCGAGTGCCCAGAAATAGATACAACTGGACAGCGAGGCGCATATGTGGTGCAGCCAGAGGAAGCAACAACACCTCCTCAAGAGGCAGAAAATGCCCCAGAGACAGGAGAAGCTTTAGTGCTACATAAGGTGTTGGTGAAGCCAGTTGATGACAGTATTGAACAGACGCAACAGAAAGCTCTGTTCAGAACAATTTGTAAGTCGCAAGGTAAGTGCAGTAAAATGATAATTGACAGCGGAAGTACTGACAATTTAGTGTCAGTCGAGATCGTGGAGAAGTTAGGACTGAAATATCTGAAACACCCCACTCCATATCGAGTTTCGTGGTTACAAAAAGGACACTAGTTGCTGGTGGATGAACAGAGTGAAGTGGAATTCTAGATAGGACGTTACAAAGACAAAATTATTTGCGACATTATGCCAATGGACATGTGGCACATTTTGTTGGGCAGACCTTGGCAGTATGACAGAAAAGTGACACATGATGGGGTATTGAATTGTTATAAGTTTGAAAAAGATGGGGTTAAGCATACCCTTGTGCCTATCAGAGAGGAGAAAGAGCAAGTTGAAGGAAATGAACCAAAGGCGTTACTTATGAACGGAAACAATTTTTGAAACAAGTTGAAAATAGTGAGATGAATTTTGTTTTAGTAAGAAAGACTAGGACAGTTTTGTTACACACAGAAATCACAGATTTTCCTATAGAAATACAGCAGATGTTGGAAGAGTTTGCAGATATAGTAGTAGACGACTTGCTGGATAAGTTACCTCCCAAGCGGAGCATTAGTCACCACAATGATTTCATACCAGGAGCCAGCTTACCGAATAAGGCAGCTTACAGAATGAGCCCCAAGGATAATGAAGAAATCAGAAAATAGGTGCAGGAGCTATTGGATAAAGGATTGATCAGAGAAAGTTTGAGCCCATGTGTTGTACCAATAGTTCTCGCCCCCAAAAAGGGAGGAGAATGGCGGATGTGCACTGATTCCAGGGCCATCAATAAAATCACCATATGGTACAGATTTCCGTTACCGCGCATGGATGATATGATGGACTGTTTGAGTGGGGCAGCTTACTTTTCTAAGATAGATTTAAAAAGTGGATATCACCAGATTCGGATACGTGAAGGAGATGAATGGAAGACAGCTTTTAAAACAAATGAGGGCTTATATGAATGGCTGGTTATGCCGTTCGGGTTGAGCAATGTGCCCAACACCTTCATGAGACTCATGAATGATACGCTAAAGGAATATATAGGGAAATTTGTAATTGTTTATTTGGATGACATACTAATTTTCAGTAGGACACGAGAAGAACACCTCCGACATGTGCGTAAAGTGTTAGAGAAACTACAACAGAACAAGTTATTGATCAATCTGAAGAAAGGTACATTTTTGCAAAGAGAACTAATTTATCTGGGGTTTGTGATAGCAGAGAACGAATTAAAGATGGATCCGGACAAAGTGGCAGTGATCGTGAATTGGCAGTCACCGAAGAATTTGTTCGAGGTATGAAGTTTTCACGGATTAGAAAGTTTTTATAGAAAGTTTATTAGAGATTTTAGCAGAATCTATGCTCCTATGTTAGAGACCATCAAAAAGGCCAGCCAACCTTTTCGATGGACAGAAGCAGCAGAAAAGAGCTTTCAGCTATTGAAGAGGAAAATAACAAAAAGACCGATACTCAGGCTACCGGATTTTCAAAAACTATTTCAGGGACGTTGTGATGCTAGTGGAACAGAAACTGGGGTTGTACTCAGTCAGGAGGAAAGACCAGTGGCATTCTTCAGTGAAAAACTAAATGAGAGTACGCAGAAGTACTCCTCATACGATAAGGAATTCTACGCAGTAGTACAGGCGCTAAGACACTGGAGGCATTACTTGTTGGGAAACGAGTTCGTGCTGTTCTCAGATAATTCTGCATTACAGTATGTAATGCAACAGCATAAACTTAATCATAAGCATGCCAAATGGGTGGAGTACTTACAGAGTTTTAATTTTGTACTGAAGCATATCAGTGGGCAAGCGAACAAGGTAGCCGACGCATTGAGCAGGAAAACGTAGAAAGGGTATGACTCGGTAATGGTGGTAGTAGATCGTTTCTCGAAAATCGCACATTTTGTACCTTGTCGGAAAACTAGTGATGCCACTTATGTGGCCCACCTGTTTTTTAACGAGATTGTCCGATTACACGGGTTACCAACAACCATCCTATCAGATAGAGACGTAAAGTTCATGGGACATTTTTGGCGTACCTTATGGAAAAATATGAACACCCAATTAAGCTACAGTTCTGCTTACCATCCGCAGACCGATGGGCAGACAGAAGTTGTGAACAAAAGTCTAGGAAATCTGTTACGCAGCTTAGTCGGAGAAAATTCTAGAATGTGGGACCGAGTGCTGGCACAAGCAGAATTTGCTTACAACGATTCGTCGAATCGTAGCATGGGTCTCAGTCCCTTCCAGATTCTTTATTGTATGCATCCTCGAGGAGTGCATGAGCTTCGGGATCTTGGTTTACAGGAACGATGGAGTGCGGATGGCAAAGATTTTACAAATGCGATGCGAGATTTACATGAACAGGTAAAGGCAAAGTTACAGGACTGCAGCTTGAAGTATAAGGAATACACAGATTTGAACAGGAGAGAAGTTCATTTTGAGGTAGGGGATGATGTTCTCGTACACTTACGCAAGGAGTGATTTCCTAAAGGTACGTATAACAAACTGAAATACAAGAAAATAGGACCTTGCAATATCTTGTAGAAGTTTTCAGCAAATGCCTACGAAATCCAGCTACCACCTAGAGTAGGCATATCACCTATCTTCAATGTGGTAGATTTGTTTCCATATTCAGGCGAACTATTGGAAGGAAGGAAGGATGAACCCGGACAATCCACACGGAACACCCAGGAAGACAGAGATAGTTGGAAGAAACAGATGCCTTATGTCCAACCTCCTGAGATCGAACGCATCCTCGAAACTCAGGTAGTTAGGCATACTCGGTGGAAAAATGATTTTCAGTACCTGGTCAAGTGGAAGAACCGTCCAATTGAGGACAGCTCATGGCTTGATGCCAGGCATATTGAACGAACAGGGACGTCAGTGGAGGAGTTCATGAACAGGAGTCATTATCTTTTCTCACCCTGGGATCCTGATGCAGGAGCATCTAGCTCACAGTGACGAGGCAGAAAGACTCCAACCAGGTTCACGAACGGGACATTGAATTGTTAAGTTCTGCTCAAGATAATTTTTCTTTTTACTTTATTTTACAAATCAGCAACAGTTAGATGGTTTACTTTTCCAGTTAGGATTTCTGTTAGTTTCATTGTCGATTTAAGGGTAGTTTCTGTAATTAGGAAAAATAACTCTTAACTGCTTTTACAAGTCTTAAAATATTCAAACAATTATGGTTACAAATAGGAACAGAATTGTGTAACTGTCTTTGTAACAGAAAGAAACAAATTGGAAGACTTAACTAAAGACAGAGGCTATAAAAGCAGAAGATACATGTAAAGAAGGGGTCTTTTTTCAGAGTAGATAACAAGTTGAGTAATTGAAGAACAGAATTATCAAAGCATTCAAAAGTACTTGACAATTACTGTCCATCTGTATTAACTCCTAAATTATTGATCTGATCTCTCATACATAATTAACAAGATTTTCTATTTCTGTAAACCAAATGTAACATTATGATTGCTGTACAAAAATGAACTGTATTCGAAATTGTCACTAAACAAGCACATAGAGATCTAGTTGAAGAAGCACAGTTACGAAATCGAGACCAACAAGGAAAGTAAAGAGTCCAGTCAAAGAACGAAACACAGCGACGTAATACAATCATAAGCGAAGGCTACATGTACCATAACTCATTTCCTTTTCCTTTTCATAAGAAAACAATTTACATTTGTATTGCCCATAAACATTACGGCATAGTCCAAAACGAAAGAGTCGAGGTCCCTTAAAGATTACAGACACTGTTACAGTCAAAACCGGATCAAGACTTGCTCAGCCACTATCAACAGACAACGAAAAAAAAAACAAAACCCTCGTTACGGTTTGATTACAGACACAAGACCAGGGTTTGTTGAAACCGCATTGCAGCTTAGTGAATTCATACCAGACAAATGAACGTGGAGAGGAATCCCACCAAACATAAACAATAAAACAACAAGTGAGCCATACACTAAACAGAGACCTCGAGATAGACGAGCAATACAGGTTCTAGGCCTACCCATTATTTTTATGCCATCGAACATTCTTAAGGACAGAGACGTGCGCCCTCCAGGCCACCATATAAGACCTGCAACCAAACAAGCAAAAGTGCGTTGGAGTTTAATAGAACCAGAAGGGATGAAACCCTTGACAGAAAAATGAAACCAGTATTATAAAAATTAAAGGGAAAAGGGAACGAAATCCTCAACTGGAGGCAGCGTGAGGAGAAACCAGAAATTCAAACCGGAGAACACCATAGTGAACTGGAGACCAGAGGAACAGTTGGGTTTAGACCCAGAACAAAAAAGGAGCAAACACTGAATCAGAGAACGAGCCTTTACCTGTAGCATAGGTTGAACGAATGTTGCCATTGTTCCTGTCCGAGCAGCATAACATACCCAGCAGTTCATAATCCAAGAATCATTATCAAGACATATACGAAAGCCAAAGACCAGAAGACTAACAGCACGCACAGGAATGGAATAACAGAAGCCGAAGACCAGTGTTAAAGCAACCCAAATCTGAACCAAACTTCTCTACAGGCAACCAATAGTTACAGCAAATACGACCAGGACAAGAACTTGAACTCATTCAGTTAAAACAAAGTAACAGAGTGGGAAAACAACTTACCACAGTTTGCAGAGAAAACCCTGAGCCGAATACATTTGATGCATACAGGCAGACAAACTATCAAATGCGTAGAGGAAGCCTCCATCCACAACCAGAACAAGCATAAGATCAACCCACAGTCGTGAAACTATGACTCAGAACCAGCAGACACCAAATACAATACTCTTGACATCCTTTCATCACGCAGAGCTTGAAACCCTCGGAACAATGACAAGAATGACGAAGAACAATCGAGAAGTCAATTAAGGGTTACGGAAATATTGGTTACCAAGGCGAAAGGACTGAACATTTACTCCTGTAGTTAATGCCTATCTACCAACTACTGAACGCGGGAAAGACAAACACCATATACCATTGCCACGTAAGCATCCAAGTGTCAAGTTGAAAGCGTAAAAGGTTACGGCAAGTGCGCTGGGTTCCATCAGATTGGTATCAGAGCTTATTGAGTTGAAAATATTTGGGAGAAATGGATATAGGCAGACAAGGACGAGGCAGAGGTGCCCGTAGGATGGCAGATGAGGCGTTGAGAGAAGAACTCAGAATTCTTACTGCTCAATTAGAAGCAGTAGAGGCAGGAAGAAGGAGAGATCCAGAGTTAGGTGATGTGAGTGACGAAGAAGTGGAAGCACCAGCAGATGGGGCTGAAGGTGAATCACCAGAAGTGAGATTGTTGAAGTCTGTATTATTGTCAAATAGTAAACCAAAACTAGAATTACCAACCTATGATGGCAGTTTATCGATTGATGTAGTATTAGATTGGATTAGCGAGATGGACAAGTACTTTGAATGCGAAGAAATTAGTGAAGACCGTAGGGTCAAGTTTGCAGCAACAAAGCTGAAAGGACACGCAACCCTGTGGTGGGACAGTGTCCAGAATGAGAGGAAGAGGTTCAACAAGCCTCTGATAAAGACCTGGGCAAGGATGGTAGCTAAATTGAAGGGCAGATTTCTGCCAAGAGATTATCAAATTGCGTTACATAGGCAAGTTCAGAACTTCAGACAGAGAGTTTTGACGGTGAAAGAATATACAGAGGAATTTTATCGAGTAAACTTGCGAGCAGGATATACAGAGGATACAGCAGAGAGGACAGCCAGATATGTGAATGGGCTGAGGATGGAAATTTTAGATGAAATAAGTATTTTGTCTCCCAACAATATGAAGGAGGCATATCAGAGTGCAGTTAAAGCAGAGGAAAAGCTTAACTGAAGACAGAATGCCCGAAGAGGATGTGGGTCTAACAGAGGAAGAGGCCAGTCCTATGGTAGGGGCCGAACTGCCAGCAACAGCGAAGAAGCCAACAGTTCGAGGACTTCGGGAATAGCAGAAAAAGGAGATGGAACGAGGTGTGGCAGATCGTTTCAACGCGGTAGAGGAACTGGTCATGGAAGGGGAACTGGATACCAGTGTTATAGATGCCACAAGTGGGGGCACCGCTCTTTCGAGTGCCCAGAAACAGATACAACTAGACAGCGAGGCGCATATGTGGCGCAGCCAGAGGAAGCAGCAACACCTCCTCAAGAGGTAGAAAATGCCCCAGAGACAGGAGAAGCTTTAGTGCTGCATAAGGTGTTGGTGAAGCCAGTTGATGATAGTATTGAACAGACACAACAGAAAGCTCTATTCAGAACAGTTTTTAAGTCACAAGGTAAGTGTTGTAAAATGATAATTGACAGCAGAAGTACTAACAATTTAGTGTCAGTCGAGATGGTGGAGAAGTTAGGACTGAAACGTCTGAAACACCCCACTCCATATCGAGTTTCGTGGTTACAGAAAGGACACCAGTTGCTGGTGGATGAACAGAGTGAAGTGGAATTCCAGATAGGACGTTACAAAGACAAAATTATTTGCGACATTATGCCAATGGACGTGTGCCACATTTTGTTGGGCAGACCTTGGCAGTATGACAGAAAAGTGACACATGATGGGGTATTGAATTGTTATAAGTTTGAAAAAGACGGGGTTAAGAATACCCTTGTGCCTATCAGAGAGGAGAAAGAGGCAGTTGAAGGAAATGAACCAAAGGCGTTACTTATGAACGGAAAACAATTTTTGAAACAAGTTGAAAATAGTGACATGAATTTTGTTGTAGTAAGAAAGACTAGGACAATTTTGTTACAAACAGAAATCACAGATTTGCCTATAGAAATACAGCAGATGTTGGAAGAGTTTGCAGATATAGTAGTAGACGACTTGCCGGATAAGTTACCTCCCAAGCGGAGCATTAGTCACCACATTGATTTCATACCAGGAGCCAGCTTACCGAATAAGGAAGCTTACAGAATGAGCCCCAAGGATAATGAAGAAATCAGAAAAAAGGTGCAGGAGCTATTGGATAAAGGATTGATCAGAGAAAGTTTGAGCCCATGTGCTGTACCAACAGTTCTCGCCCCCCAAGAGGGAGGAGAATGGCAGATGTGCACTGATTCCAGGGCCATCAATAAAATCACCATAAGGTACAGATTTCCATTACTGTGCATGGATCATATGATGGACTGTTTGAGTGGGGCAGCTTACTTTTCTAAGATAGATTTAAAAGGTGGATATCACCAGATTTGGATACGTGAAGGAGATGAATGGAAGATAGCTTTTAAAACAAATGAGGGCTTATATGAATGTCTGGTTATGCCGTTCGGGTTGGGCAATGCGCCCAACACCTTCATGAGACTCATGAATGAGATGCTAAAGGAATATATAGGAAAATTTGTAATTGTTTATTGGGATGACATACCGATTTTCAGTAGGACACGAGAAGAACACCTCTGACATGTGCATAAAGTGTTAGAGAAACTACAGCAGAACAAGTTATTGATCAATCTGAAGAAATGTATGTTTTTGCAGAGAGAACTAATTTATCTGGGGTTTGTGATAGCAGAGAACGAATTAAAGATGGATCCGGAGAAAGTGGCAGCCATCGTGAATTGGCAGTCACCGAAGAATTTGTTCGAGGTACGAAGTTTTCATGGATTAGCAAGTTTTTACAGAAATTTTATTAGAGATTTTAGCAGAATCTGTGCTCCTATGTTAGAGACCATCAAAAAGGCCAGCCAACCTTTTCGATGGACAGAAGCAGCAGAAAAGAGCTTTCAACTATTGAAGAGGAAAATAACAGAAAGACCGATACTCAGGCTACCAGATTTTCAAAAACTATTTCAGGTACGTTGTGATGCTAGTGGAACAGCAATTGGGGCTGTACTCAGTCAGGAGGATAGACCAGTGGCATTCTTTAGTGAAAAACTGAATGAGAGTAGGCAGAAGTACTCCTCATACGATAAGGAATTATACGAAGTAGTACAGGAACTCAGACACTAGAGGCATTACTTGTTGGGAAACGAGTTCGTGTTGTTCTCTGATAATTCTGCATTACAGTATGTAATGCAGCAACATAAACTTAATCATAAGCATGCCAAATAGGTGGAGTACTTACAGAGTTTTAATTTTGTACTGAAGCATATCAGTGGGCAAGCGAACAAGGTAGCTGACGCATTGAGCAGGAAAGCTTTACTATTGCAGGAAAGCACTGTGCAGGTTTTGGACTTTGAACATTTACAGGATCTTTATAAGACAGACACAGATTTCAGAGAAGCTTACGAGGCGTGTCAGAATTCGTTAATACGAGGAAAAAGTCCTTGGTTGGACTATAATATACAGGAGAAATTACTTTTCAAAGGAGGACAACTGTGTATCCCCAGCTGTTCGATGAGGGAGAATATCATTCGTGAAAAACACAGTGGGGGATTGGCTGGACACTTTGGTATTGACAAGACTTTAGAGCAACTTAGTCACTTTTACTTTTGGCCAAGAATGAGAAGGGACGTACAATGATTTGTGGCTAAGTGTAAAGTGTGTCAACTAGCGAAAGGACATAGCTAGAACACAGGACTGTACACGCCATTGCCTATTCCAGGCAGACCTTGGGATTCGGTAAGTTTAGATTTTGTATTAGGGCTACTGAAAACGTAGAAAGGGTATGATTCGGTAATGGTGGTAGTAGATCATTTCTCGAAAATTGCACATTTTGTACCTTGTCGAAAAACTAGTGATGCCACTTACGTGGCCCACCTATTTTTTAACGAGATTGTCCGATTACATGGGTTACCACCAACCATCCTATCAGATAGAGACGTAAAGTTCATGGGACATTTTTGGCGTACCTTATGGAAAAAGATGAACACCCAATTAAGCTACAGTTCTGCTTACCATCTGCAGACCGATGCGCAGACAGGAGTTGTGAACAGAAGTCTAGGAAATCTGTTACTCAGCTTAGTCAGAGAAAATTCTAGAATGTGGGACCGAGTGCTGGTGCAAGTAGAATTTGCTTATAACGATTCGCCAAATCGTAGCACGGGTCTTAGTCCCTTCCATATTCTTTATGGTATGCACCCTTGAGGAGTGCATGAGCTTCGGGATCTTGGTTTACAGGAACGACAGAGTGCGGATGGCAAAGCTTTTGCAAATGTGATGTGAGATTTACGTGAACAGGTAAAGGCAAAGTTACAGGACAGCAGCTTGAAGTATAAGGAACACGCAGATTTGAAGAGGAGAGAAGTTCATTTTGAGATAGGGGATGATGTTCTCGTACACTTACGCAAGGAGTGATTTCCTAAAGGTACGTATAACAAACTAAAATACAAGTAAATAGGACCTTGCAAGATCTTGCGGAAGTTTTCAATGAATGCCTACGAAATCCGACTACCTCCTGGAGTAGGCATATCACCTATCTTCAATGTGGCAGATTTGTTTCCGTATTCAGGCGAACTGTTGGAAGGAAGGAAGGATGAACCCGGACAATCCACGCAGAACACCCAGGAAGACAGAGACAGTTGGAAGAAACAGATGCCTTATGTCCAACCTCCTGAGATCAAAGGCATCCTCGAAACTCAGGTAGTTAGGCGTACTCGGCGGAAAAATTATTTTCAGTACCTGGTCAAGTGGAAGAACCATCCGATTGAGGACAGCTCATGGGTTGACGCCAGGTAGATTGAACGAACAGGGACGTCAGTGTAGGAGCTCATGAACAGGAGTCATGATCTTTTCTCACCCCGGGAGCCTGATGCAGGAGCATCCAGCTCACAATGACGAGGCAAAAAGACTCCAACCAGGTTCACGAACGGGACACTGAATTGTTAAATTCTGCTAAAGATAATTTTTCTTTTTACTTTATTTTACAAATCAGCAACAGTTAGATGGTTTACTTTTCTAGTTAGGATTTATGTTAGTTTCATTGTCGAGTTAAGGGTAGTTTCTATAATTAGGAAAAAATAACTCTTAACTACTTTTACAAGTCTTAAAATATTCAAACAATTATGGCTACAAATAGGAACAGAATTGTGTAACTGTCTTTGTAACAGAAAGAAACAAATTGGAAGCCTTAACTGAAGACAGAGGCTATAAAAGCAGAAGATACATGTAAAGAAGGGATCTTTCTTCAGAGTAGAGAACAAGTTGAGTAATTGAAGAACAGAATTATCAAAGCATTCAAAAGTACTTGACAATTACTGTCCATCTGTATTAACTCCTAAATTATTGATCTGATCTCTCATACGTAATTAACAAGATTTTGTATTTCTGCAAACCAAATGTAACATTATGATTACTGTACGAAAATGAACTGTATTCGAAATTGTCACCAAACAAGCACACAGAGATCTAGTTGAAGAAGCACAGTTACGAAATCGAGACCAGCAAGCAAAGTAAAGAGTCCAGTCAAAGAACCAAACACCAGCGACGTAATACATTCATAAGCGAAGGCTACAGGTACCATAACTCATTTCGTTTTCCTAATCATAAGAAAGCAATTTACATTTGTATTGCCCATAAACATTATGGCATAGTCCAAAACGAAAGAGTCGAGGTCCCTTAAAGATTACAGAGACTGTTACAGTCAAAACCGGATCAAGACTTGCTCAGCCACTATCGACAGACAACGAAAAAAAAACCAAACCCTCATTAGGGTTTGATTATAGACACAAGACCAGGGTTTGTTGAAACCGCGTTGCAGCTCAGTGAATTCATACCAGACAAACGAACATGGACAGGAATCCCATCAAACTCAAACAATAAAACAACAAGCGAGCCATACACTGAACAGAGACCTCGAGGCAGACGATCAATACAGGTTCCAGGCCTACCCATTATTTTTACGCCATCGAACATTCTTAAGGACAGAGACATGCGCCCTTCAGGTCACCATATAAGACCTGCAACCAAACAAGCAAAAGTGAGTTGGAGTTTAATAGAACCGGAAGGGATGAAACCCTTGACAGAAAAACGAAGCCAGTATTATAAAAATTAAAGTGAAAAGGGAACAAAATCCTCACCTGGAGGCCGCGTGAGGAGAAACCATAAATTCGAACTGGAGAATGCTATAGTGAACTGGAGACCAGAGGAACAGTTGGGTTTAGACCCAGAACAAAAAAGGAGCAAACATTGAATCAGAGAACGAGCCTTTACCTGTAGCAGAGGTTGAACGAACGTTGCCATTGTTCCTGTCCGAGCAGCATAACATACCCAGCAGTTCATAATCCAAGAATCATTATCAAGACATATACGAAAGCCAAAGACCAGAAGACTAACAGCATGAGCAGGAATGGAATAACAGGAGTCGAAGACCAGTGTTAAAGCAACCCAAATCCGAACCAAACTTCTCTACAGGCAACCAACAGTTACAGCAAATACGACCAGGACAAGAAATTGAAATCATTCAGTTAAAACAGAGTAACAGAGTGGGAAAAAAACTTACCAGAGTTTACAGAGAAAACCTTGAGCCAAATACAGTCGATGCATATAGGCGGACAAACTGTCAAACGCGTAGAGGAAGCCTCCATCCACAACCAGAACAAGCATAAGATCAACCCACAGCCGTGAAACTGTGATTCAGAACCAGCAGACTCCAAATACAATACCCTTGACATCCTTTCATCAAGCAGAGCTCGAAACCCTCAGAACAATGAAAAGAATGATGAAGAAAAATCGAGAAGTCGATTAAGGGTTAGGGTAATACTGGTTACCAAGGCGGAAGGACTGAACATTTACTCCCGCAGTTAATGCTCAACTACCAACTATTGAATGCGGGAAAGACAAACACCATATACCATTGCCACGTAAGCATCCAAGTGTCACGTTGAAAGCGTAAAAAGCTACGCCAAGTGGGCTGGGTTCCATCACTACTCCATCTGCATTCATTACAGGCATTGAGAGCATGCAAGCTTTTCAAATTTTGGACCATACCTGGCATGAGGGCATAGGTAGAATGTTTACAATGGCTGGTGAACAGATGGAGCATTCAGGACCAGTGCTTCATTATTCGCAGCAACCGGCTCGAAATCGAGTTGGATGACATATATTTTTTGACTGGCTTGCCGAAGAGAGGCGAGCAATTATCTTTGTTCAGATCTAGGCCAGGTGGCCAATCTCTCGCTAGTCTTTGACTAGAGTTTTGTAATAACCAGGATCCGGACAAACGGATAGATGTGAAAACCATCTCCCACCCTGAACTGAAGGTCATTTATTTTACTGTTACCAGACTCTGCGGGAATGCAGCATTGCATCTAGCTACAGGCTCCCAGATGTGCATGGCAATGGACTGCTTCCGAGGCACCATTTTCAATTGGCCAATGTGAAGGGCCAATTGACTAGGGTGAGGAATGGGCAGCTAAAGAAGTTTAGTTATGGTTATTTAGTTGTCAGCTTTGCCTTAGAGAGGGTACCAATGTTGGTTTCACAGCAACTCACAGTTGAGGTTGGACTTCCCCAAGATCCTCGGGTTATGTGATGGGTTGCAGCTATGGCCTGCCATCTAGATGAGGGTATTGAGATTGTTCGATTCACCCTAGAGTATTTCCATTGGTTAGAGAACCAACTTTTTATTATTCAGGACTTTCGATACGCTAGGATGGATTATCGCAGTGATCCCGACATGACTCTTCCAATAGGAGAGCAATGGGATGATAGAGGTAAAAATTGTTTTTCAACATTTTAATTTTATATGTATGTTTTTGTATTTTTAACAGTCCCCAGTGGAGTCACCAATTTGTTGGCTGGATAAATTGTTCTTGTGGACAAGACCGATCTCCCTAGTATTTAATGATATCTACCAACAAAAAGCACAAGTGTTATAGCTCCAAATCTCACTATTATGGTTTGTGATGCTGCACTGATGGCCTAGGGCAACCCCTCCTTCCAGACCTGGTCCAAAATCTAAAAAACAGTGTTTTATTCCCTATACGCGACATTGCCCTGAGTTAAATGCATGTATACGCGGGTCCATATATACCGAACCCGCATATATGTATTAAAACACTTAAAAAAATATAAAACTCCTTATTTTCGGGTGGAGATCGCGGGTTTTACCTGCTAATCACCAGTTAGTGCCCGTGGCCTCAAATGTTCCCAACCAATTCCTAACTAAAAAACTACTTTGGAATTGGTATAAGAAGACATCAAAGGGAAGGCCTAAGGGAGGAGAGAAGAGAGAGAAAAGTTATTATACTGAGATTTTCCCCTGACCAGGTCTGAAGACCCTTGTGCCTTCTGCACTTCCCCCATTTGTACAGGAAACCCTTGTTTCCTTGTGATTTGATGTTCATCCTTTAGTTATGGCATCATGGAGTAAGTCTTGGAAGGAGATATGCTAGAGGCTTGAAGCGGGACGGATCCAGAAGGAGGCTGTGCTTGGAGCCTGCAAAGGTTGCTTAGGTGATATTACTCTTTTATGTACTTTCTATTTGTCTATAATAAAGAAACACGTCTTGATTCCCGATATGCTTCTTCTTTATGTTTATGATGTTCATGTTTAAATTTCATGTATGAATGGATGTTTAAAAGTTCATAACTAACTTCCTTCTTGTATAACATAAAGATGATTTTTGTATAAATCTTTGTCCATATACCACTGCATTCCTTGGAATTGTTGGTTTTGTGGGGAAAAGGAGCGAAAGGGATGTGAAGAAGGGTTTGGACCCTTGAGGAACTACCCGAACATAGGACCTGAGGTACGTCCTTCTTACTTTAGAATTAGCTTTTACTAGCATAATGGATGTGTGTATGCATGTTTCGTTGTTTAGACAACTTTTAGTCTGCTAGGGTTGCACCCAAAAGCCCTAGGCGATAAAATCCCTCAACAGAATCGGTGACTCTGCTGGGGACAACACTCTTGTTGTTCCTAGTTTGGGTGTTTGTCAAGCCTATCAGGGCTCAGTTGCTTGCTGGTTTATTTTTACAGTCTGGTCTGTTCTTGACTTTTTAGTTTCGCCAGTTGCTTCAGTTTGTTTTTTATTTTTCTTGAAATATTATATATACGCTGTTTTATTTAGTTACAAAGGCGTATAAATGCTTGTTGTCCAAAGTAAACTCACATATTCGCAGGTTTCCTCAGGAACAATAGCGTATACACGCAGTCTGCACTAAGTATAGTCGCATATATCCTTGCAACTTTCAGGATTTATGAATTTTTATGTTTCTGAAGTTTGTCTGGTGTTTTCAGTTAGTTTGAAACAATCATTTTTGTCAATATCAGTTGTCTGTATTACAGCAAGCGTCCTTATTGCGATTTCTCTCTAATTATAAGGAGTTTTGGTCTTGTTTTGTGTTTGCAAGCGTCATCATCATTTTGCTAAAAGAACCCAAGATTTCTTGATTGGAATCTTGGCTGCTCTGAGTTATCAGTGCAGAAACATTGTTATCAATCTTTGTGTTTAACTTTGATTTTTGGTGGCTTTTTGTTTGCTTAACGAAATTGCTTTTTATGACCATCTACTTCTTGGTTTCATCAAAGTTGTCATTTAATACTTTCTTGAAATTGTCTTTTTGATCTTTTTTGGTATTTGTTACCAAAGCTTTCCTTGCTTCTTTCGATTGTCAAAAAGCCTTTTTAAACACATTTGTTTTTGTTGAGTTTTCATTCCTTGTAGGGTGTTAGCTTGAAAAAAGTGTTTCTTGCTTGTTGTTTCAATCGCAAAGTGTCAGTTTTTGTTGAGAGCATTTTCAAAAAGACTTTCTTGTTTCTACTTTGAAGAGAACTTTTTGAAAAGTTTTTGTTTTGCTTTCTTGAACTTGCTTTTCATTTAGTTTCCTTTGGGTGAGTGAAAGTGCTTTATGCTATCTTGAGTTTTGCTTTTAGTATTTAGATGAAATGAATTGTAGCATCTCATATTCCATCTAAATATTGTAAGTGGCAAAAGAAAATTTGATAAACAAAGCAACTTTCATTTCTTGTTTTTAGAGTAGTTTTCAATCTTGCATCAAGCATTTAGTGTTGCATTAGGATAGATTTGCATCTCTTTAGGCATAAAATAGTTTAGTTAACTTTTGAGTGTGAAGTGTGAATGAAAAGAAAAGAAAAGAAAAGTTTGTTTCATTAGAAGTTTCCTTTCGAACCCTGTAGAAATTACTTTTCATCGAAAAAAAATGACAAAGTGCATACGCATATAGTTAGGTTTTATTAATTTCTTGTTGCGACGAAAAAACACCACTAGTTTCACTTCCATCATCCTTTGACTTAAAGAACAGCCCTTAAAATCAAGCGCTAATTAAAATCAACTAGAACTTTTTCTTTTAAGTTAAAT
>APFE030618095.1:45955-66193 GCA_000404065.3 Pinus taeda | reverse complement strand
TCATTTGTAAGAAAAAAAATGTGATTCTTGACTTATTCATCCCAAGACATACCTATTTTTTATGTTTTGAAATATAAAGATTCAAAAATTCGATTACTAAATATGCCACACCTATGGACGTAATTACCGAAATCCATTTGATATGAAATAAAATTATATTATTTACACCGTCCAACGACACCACAGGTCTCATCACTTCGATGGCCAAAAATTGTACAGATTAAGGGAACACAATAAGCAATGCTCTGCCTGGTTAATTAATGGAGAAATGATGATCACATGGATGTTAACCAGAGGGAGGAGCCGGCTGTGCCCCGTTGGTTGTCGAGCAACAATATAAATCCACGATAGCCACCTTTGGATAAAATAATAACCAGATAGATGTTTCAGTTGGCTGATTATTTGGCGGCAAATTATATGGCCTGCTCAGGCCGCTCCACTACATGGAGTAACAAATTTTATTCTAGTAAAGCAGTCATTCTAGTTTGCTAAGGAATATTGTCATTTTTATGTTATGTGTAGATTTTAGAAATGTTTTAGAATCTAACACAAAATAGAAAAAAATTAAATAAAAGCATAATAATAGAGCATAATAATAAAGCATTTGACAAAATGTCCATGCAGAAGTTATATGGGTAAAGGCAGAAAAATATGTCCAAAGACAATTCCTATACACTGGTTTCGACATCTGTCATTTTTTTTTCCTGGGTCACATCACGATTCCGCTTCCACATTCCTTACTACTGACATTCACCCTATTGTTGAGAGTTGTAGAACAATAATATGAGTTTGGCAGGCACATGTATGAGCACTGTAGTATGAGTAATGTGGCGCTGAGCATTGAAAGACTTCAGCCCTTTGTCACTTCAGTAAGCTATCTCAGCAACTTTGCGAGTGCGCTGTGAAAGAGGAAGAGAATTTCTATTCATGTTCATGTCTACGCGTTGTGAGGCCCAGGAGGGTTCAGGTTGGACCACAGCGAGTAAGTATGCAGGATGGAATTGTTGGTCGCTGTCACAATGTGCCGTCCACTCTTTGAAAAGCATGAACCATTTGCTTTCTCGTGTTCATCATGCTGAAGTGAATGACTCGATAGTAAGGATGCGTTTGTCAACCTCATGTATGTGCTGAATATGCGCTACACGTAAAGATCAATATAGAATTATGTTAACCATGATTTAACATTTTAGTAAATCACTTAATTATATTTATAAGGTTTGTAAAAGTCTAATTTTGTTTTCAATTAACATCGTCATATAAAACTAGATTACTAGTAAATGTTAATGGGATCCAATTATTTATTTTATAATATATCTTAATTTTATATTATTTAATATAAAAATTA
This sequence comes from Pinus taeda, assembly GCA_000404065.3. NCBI lineage: Eukaryota > Viridiplantae > Streptophyta > Pinopsida > Pinales > Pinaceae > Pinus > Pinus taeda. The sequence continues at coordinate 64,848 of APFE030618095.1, read as the reverse complement.
GATAATTAAAAAAAAAATTGGCCTATAGTATTGATCCGTGATTTTAACAATTTTTGATATTGGTCTATGGTATTCATGTGAAATATAACTCATTTAAGGGGGAAGTTAAAATATCATAGGTTCATCTTATCTTGATGTTATACTTAGATACATAATTAGTTGTAGAAAATGATGGCAAAGAATCCATTTAGTCTGTAAAAGTACACCGTTTTTATTTATATGTACACTTAGGTTATTTGTCTGGATATGTTCAGAGGTTGGTGAAATATTAGGAAAAATGTAATTACTACATTTTATCTTATATTTTTTCCTATCTCCATCCACTTTTTACTAGGTTATATTGGGTAACATATCATATTATAATATTACATTTCACCAAATATTTCCTCTCAACTAATAAACTTCTTATTATAATCTTTCTTTATATTTGAAGTTTGAAAGTAAACAAACTAAACTATAAAATTAGGGTGGGTAAGGGGAAATATTGAGTAAAATGTAATATTTAAGTTGAGGTGTGATGGGAAATATTAGATAAAATGTAATAATATTACATTTACATTTTAATAGTATTTTCCCCCACCCTTGGCCACTTTTTATTGAGTTGGAGTGGTAATAAACATTGTGATACTATATTTTATCCAAGATTTTCTTGACCTAATTTAGTTGTTATTGAAAAAATTATTTATATTTGAGGTTCATAAATAAACTTAACTCCTATGTAAACATTTGATCTAAGTATGGCAGAGACGTAATGTTTAACATTTTGACTTAGTAAAAGTAAAATAAAAAACATAAAATTAATAATCATATTTATAATTGTTAAGTCCCACTAGCAAAACAGGTTGAGGATGGGTCTCATTAGCAAGGCGACGTGGGATCAAAGCTCAGCCACTGGAGGTGGTTGTGCCCTATGCTAGATGGAGGAGATATGCTAAAAAAATCTAATGAGCTGGTGTGGCCCATGCTAGTGCAATGTTCAGTGAGTGGGGGTGGTTGTGCCCAGTGCTAGAGGGAGGAGACATGCTAAAAATATCTAATCAACTAATTGTGCTTTGTGCTAGAGGGAGGAGACATGCTAAAAAAGTCTAATCAGCTAGGGTGGCCCAGGCCATTGCGATTCAAAGCTCACGGCGGGTGGTTGTGCCCTATGCTAGAGGAAGGAGACATGCTAAAAAGATCTAATCAAGTGGTATGACCTAGGTGAGTGCAATCCATAGTCGGAGGATTTAAAACAACTTACAAACAAAAAATATATTTTATATTTATCATTATAATTAATTATAATTAAATAATAAACTAGCGTAGATCCATCTTAACTTGGGATCTAAGAAGCGCACAGAGGGATCAAGTTTCTTAAGATGCAAACGTTTTTTAAAGTGAAAAGAGATTTGACCCCTCTCATAGCTTGGTAGATCCGTGAGATGCAAACCTATTTTAAAGCGAAAAGACATAACTTAAGATGGATCTAACCTAGTTATATTCATATTGTCCTTATTTTAGATTATTGTTTCTGAAAATTTAATTGGGCCTAAAATATTTTGTAATCATATTTATACTTATTTTATAGCACACAAAAATATAATACTTATTATAAACTTACAATACAGGAAGATTTTTAAGCATGCATATTTATCCCCACTTTACCATGCTTATTATGAAGTTGTAAGTAGGCTTTGTTACAATACCATGGTTTATTAATACCAAATCAAATTAAATTTAATCAATAAACACATAAACTTAATTGTAGAATTGAGACTTCTGTGATTTGTCATAGTTATAAGGAGAAAGCTTCAGCGTAAATCACATAAGAAAGATTTCTGCCAACGCGTTTCGAACCAACCAATGTGGTTCATCGTCAGGACACGTTGAAAATACAGATCTAGCTCAGCGTTTTAAATAGTCCATGCAGAGACTCCAACGGCTAAAACACTCCAACAGCTACTTTATCAAACAGGAACCCCAGTCAAACGACCTCTCGTTAATTTAAAATTAAAATATTATTATATTCAAAGCTAGGTTAATCTGGTAAAAAAATTCATTTATTTAAATTCAACTATTAGCCTATTATACGTAAAAATATGTGCATATGTATATGTTAATATTTATTTAATTAGTTGATTAAATCTAACCTAAATATAAATGTAAATTCTAATACTTTAAACCTAATCTTCTTAAAAGCCCTATTTGATATTATTATTACACTAATTTATAATTAATTTGTAATTAATTTTATAGAAACGGTTAAATGGTCAATTAAAAATTAATTTATTAATATATTGAAATAATAATGCATTATCTATAAGTTATTATTAAGATTATATGGGTAAAATAATAATATATTATAATACATACTATAAAATTAATATATATATAAGTCTTAACTAAAATAAGAAGGGTTATATGTATTAATTATATAGAACAAAGGTTAAAATCCATAATTATATATAAATTAATTTTTAATGTTATATGCATAAACACAATAGTATATATAATTAATAATAATAAAAATAGATATTAATTAATTAATGTATTTAAATTAATCTATATAAGTCCTAAATAACCATCCTATGCTATGGAAATACTATTAATAATATTAAATGAGGGACAAATAGAAAAAAGAATTAAAAATAAAGGAAAACCAGGCTCACAGGAACACAATCCCGCCCACCCAGAGAAAGAAACTTGGAAGAACAGAGGGGGGAGGAGGAAACTTAAGATGACAACGCAGGGATCCAATTCCTACTAACCTTCCATCCATCGTCTCTGTTGAGATTGATGGGTCTTCGCTCAATTTCGATAGCTTCCCTTAACTTGCGATGATGAAATCGGTCAACCCTGGCAATGACTTTGGCCTCTTCTATGCAGACATGATGCTTAGTTTTGTCCACATGCTCTGCTAGAGCTGAGGACTTTATTCTACCATGCCTCAGGTCCGCTGCATGCTCACCAATTCTTTGCTGGATGGAGCGCCCTGTTTCCCCTATATAAGGGGTCCCACAAGAGCAAGGAATCAGATAGACCCCTTTCATGGCTTTGGGGTCGACCGGATCCTTTACTGACCTCAAGGAATTACGAATGGTTCTGAGAGGTCTGAAGGTTGAGGGGATATCAAACCTCCTAAGGATCCGAGCAATCCGATCCGTGGTCCCTTGGATATATGGAATATGGACACCTGGACGGCGCTCCTTAGGTTCTTTTTTACAAACTGCATTTTTGGAGGCAGTAAGGAAGGCCTTATGGCCAAGGTGCCTGCTATATCTGTTCTCCACAAAGACATCGAGTAGGTGGTTTCTCTCCCTATCCAAGTTTTCTTTATCCGAAATCCTAAGGGCACGCGTAGCCAGGGTGTTGCGAACACCCATCTTCTGAGCAGGGAAATGATGGGAATCAGCATGAAGATACTACTCTGTGTGCGTCTTCTTACGGTACACCGCGTGAGAGAGAGAGCCGTCCAACCTCCTGGAAATAAGGATATCCAGGAAAGGGAGGCTGCCATATGACAAGATTTTACCTTTGAATATTCATGCCCACTTAACTACCATAGATATTCTTAACTCGTAAATCGGCTTTGTTACAATAGCGTGGATTATCAAGACTAGATGCCCAAAAACTGTAACGCATTTCACAATCAAAATAATTTAATTTTATAACAATTTTTTAATTATATCTAAAAGAAAAAAAATGTCATAATTACTTTTGAGATATATCTAAATCATCTTCACCATTATTAAAATATTTATGTAGTAAGGAGTTTCCCTCTTAAATCAAGTCTCCTCCCATGTCACCTATACAATTGTGAGTTATTGATTTTTATGTTAGAAGATAGAAATAGTTTCTTCGATAGATTGATTTAAAACATGTATTAATCGGTTGCAATTTGGGAATGCATTTCCTTTATTCTAATTTTCTATGTAGGGGGAATGAAACAAACTTGGATGATTTGGGGACATCGCATGCACACATTCCGTGTCCATGAAGAAGAGCAAGAAATGGTCTCTCCAAGGGCAACTAGGGTTTGAGCCTGCTAATTTTCGCTTGGCAAAATAGATCCGACCAAAGAATGAGGCAAACCATAAGAGGCAAATGAAATCACTTGAGTGGGAGGCGAGAGGTATTTGTGAGTAGGAACCATATAGGGTTTCACATTTCTTTGGGAGTCCATCATTATTATGCTTCTCGTGGGACAGATTAAAGTAGACTAGCGCCAAATTGGTTTGGTAAGTAGTGTGGAAAGTGTTAAATTTATGAAAGATTCCACCCGTATTTCCGATTTTTTTCCGCTAGAGGGATTTTCAGATTCGTGGACGACAGTCAGTTTGCATTGTGGGAGCTTAACCAAGAGGCCCACGGGAATGAGGTTTTGTTTCCGACTGGACGTTTTTGTTGATAAGGGCCTGTCTCTGGACATTCCTTCTACAAGCTGTCGAACCCTCCATCATAAGGGAATGTAAGGATTAAGTACTTTTATTTTTTTATTTTTTTGATATCGTATTCCAACTATGAGGAACTTGTCCTCTCCACAAAATTACATTTGTTCCATGCTTGTGTGAAAAATTTCTTCTCGATGGGATAAATCCCAATCTTAATTTCTATCCGGCTAAGCAACATGATAAATCAATATAATGCAAAGGATGTCTACACTCTGCCGTATAATAATACTTCACATCTACCCTATTGAATCTATGCATTTTTTCCGAACATCTAGAAATGGGCAACAACTTAGTTGAATAGGTAGATTCTAGACTTCAAATACATTTTTTCCCAATTTAGTGTTAGGTATATTCTAGATTTCAAACGCATTTTTTCCGGAGTCATGCTAAATCAAGTATGGAGATGGTCAAATAATGCAAGGCGCTAGCGGGGTAGGCTCCACACATGGATGCATAAAAATATGTGTAACTCATGAAAATATGTTGCGGGTTGAGGTCTCATAGAAGGGGTAATGACATGACTTTTACAATTACTTTTATTGACTCATACCAACTTTTACTAATGTCCATGATGACTCAGTGTGAGAGGTATGAAAAAAATAATCCAATGGATAAGAAGGCCACCAAGTAAGCTAGGTGTACATAGAACATGCTTATGGCTTTATAGGAGTCCATCTTTGCACAACTTTACGCAAGTGAGAAGACTTACAAGGATCTAGATCCAACTACGTGAAAGAAGCATGATAAGCATTTTTCTAGTACAACTTTGTAATAGTTGGGTTACAGATATAAAATAATAAATTGGCCCATCAAATATAAGGGCCATATCACTTACAAAATAATACAACATGGTCATGGACATGACAAATTGACATTACAAATGACAAGAAGATAATGGAAAAGTTGCTTCAAATCTGCATCTTGGAGTTTTGTAACTGCAACTCTTTTGGCACAACATCATCTTCAACACTTGAGTTTCGTGCAAACTGAGGGGAAACAAAACCTATGTAGAGTCTAATTTTAGGTCGACTCCCACCAAGGGTGGATTCATGGAGAATTTTATAGGGTAGAAAATGGTTGTGTCCTTTTGTTTTGTCAAGGAAATGAAGTAGGCAAGGTGACTTAGAAGCACAAATAAAAATTGACAAATTTTCAACAACTCTCTCTCCTCAGAGAAGGAAAAAAATGTTAATTTAGCACTCTATCTAGCATAGATACTATATTTGTTTACATGGAATACCATCTTTAATCCATGAAGTAAAAGTGAGGAATTTTTAAGGTTCCTTCTACCTGAAGAAGAATCCACTCTATTTCACGAAGAAAATAGGAAAATCAAAGAGTTTCTCTGCCAAAAGAAAACTTCATTCTACCTAGTGAAATAAAAGTGAAAAATGTCTAATTGTGGCTCTCTCTAATGACGCCATTTCCGCTCAATAAGAACTCACTCTGTTTTGTGAAGAAAAAGTGAAAATACATGAAGGGTGGTTATGCCCAATGAAAGAGTCACTCTACCTACAAACTTTCCATACAAAATTTAGGAAACGTGAAAATCAACAAAATGTGGCTCCTCCTAAAGGCATTGAGAAGAATTTCCTTTGTCCAGTGAAGAAAAAGTGAAAATTAGCAAAGGTTGGTTGCACTTAATGACAAAATCGGTCTACCTAAAGAAGGACTTACCATTCCCAATGAAGGAAAAGTGCAAATCAACTAAGTGTGGCTCCACCTAATGAATGAGTTGTTGCACATAAAAAATAACTCAGTACACCTAGTGAATTGTTCTTGAATTTATGCCTTATGACGTTTCCTTTGCAAAATATGGTGAAATTTCTATTTAGTATATTCAAGAGAGATAGAAGGAAAGAGGGAGGGAGAGAGATATGGATTTAAGGGGGAGAGAGAGGGAGAAGAAAAAATACATATAGAGATAGAGGTGGAGAGAGGATAGTAGATATTGGAGAAAGATAGAAGGAAAGAGGGAGGGAGAGAGAGGGAGAAAACAAAGACATAGAGAGATAGAGGTGGAGAGAGGAGTGACAAGGGAGAGGTGAGGAGAAAGAGAGTGATAAGGGAGAGACAAAGAGACAGTGAGGGAGAGATTGAGAGATAGTGAGGGAGAGAGGAGAGGATGAGAGACAAAGAGAAGGAGACAAGAGAGAGAGGGATAGAGAATATTGTCATTATTACCACTAGCAAGAGTTTATAGAGACTACATGGACACAACTTAATGTTCACACACATGTATATACAATATACATATACATGTGGAAAATTAGGTTGATGAATCAAGATAATCATGAGGTGAGTCCAAAATAGTTTATAAGATGAATGGTTTAATGCTAAATTATAAGCCACTTCAAAGTTTGAATAAATAACATTCAACTTGCTTATGTTTTTTTAAGGTGTTTATGTATTTATGGTAAAACTAAAAAATAGCAATCTTATGTATTTGTATAAAACAACCCGGATTCATCTTAATCCGAATCTACCAAGTGTCCACAAGGGCCAAATATCTTAGGAAAAAGTGGTAAACCACTTTTAGACTTAAAAAAGATTTGATCCAACTAAAGGCTTGGGAGGTCAAGAGTTAAGATGGATCTAGCTTGGTTTAATTATAAACTGACATAATTGTATAAATTAGATGACTAGTATATATTGATAGGCATTAAAACAATTATTTCAAAATACATTTTATAACTTTTATTTTAAATTATTATTATGAGATTTGCAGCTCCACAATTTTATTACTTCTTATATATATATTATATATATATATATATAATTGGAAAAATAAGGGTTATGAGGCCGACAAAAAAAACAATGTTAAATGGACTCTATGACCTCACTTTTATTTCAACTAAGTCAAAATGTTTACATAACGTAACAAAACATTACAATATCCCTTCCATACTTGGTTGGATAAGTTAAAATTTTAAAAAAAGTGACAAGATTCTTAATCATGGACATTCATCTCACCTTACTATGGAGATTCTTGAATTGTAAATGGATATTTTTACAGTAACATGGATGAATGATGGCTTACTAACAATACATTTGCAAAAAAAACATATTATCTTTTAATTAATATATTTTGAAAAATCATAACCACTAAGAATATTCTAGTAGTTATTCCCTTTCCGCATTTTCCATGTAGTTGATTAATTAAGGCTAATTGTCATATAAGCATGAGTTATTATATTTCTTGCAATGTTGTAGCAGTGAGTCATGGTATGGGCCCATGGTATTGTAACGAAGTCTATTTATAGGTTCAAAATATCCATAGTAAAATGGGGATGAATCTCCATGGTTAAGAATCTTGTTACATATTTTTTAAATGTACAAATATTTAACTCATACGCTTAGCCATATAAATTAAATGGCTAGTAAAATAATAAATTGGCAAGTTCAACATATATACATTTTATTGTAAATAGGCTTTGTTACAATACCATGTCTTATCAATATCACATAGCCAAAAAAATTGTAACTTATTTCATATGAAACTTGTTAATATTACATTTTTTAGTTAATATATTTAATTAAAAAGTAAAAATAATCTTAATAAATATTAATAATAATTAAAATAAAGTTATAATTCAATAATAACAACCACACAACTACTTAATTTTTATATATTGAATTTAATAAGTTATAAAAACTTTATATGATAAAAAAATTCATATTACTTAATAAACTTGAATTTAGATATAAATTATGTAAGAAATCAAAGTCCCATATTTGTATTGGTGATTCTCTCATAAAACTTTACTTTTAGAATTGGCCATTTTTTAAAACAACTTGCAACATCAAATTTTCTAAAAAAAAATAATTAAAAACAATGTGACACCCAAACACACCGACAACTGTGGTTATCAAGTTTTCTTTACCACAGTGATTTTATTTTAGTTTATTCTGAATTGTTAAAATATTTAGGCTGAAAAGCCAAAAGAGAAGGTTTTAAATATTAATTAAAAGATTTTGATTCAGTTGAGAATGGAAATAGGAAATTAGTTATATGAATTGTTGAAGAAATAGTTACAGAGAGTTCTCTCACTCTCTTCCTTGAAAAGGGAAAAAGAGAGTATCCAGGGGTGGTTGGAAAAGAAAATGAAAAATTGTACAGTGATTAATTTATTCCCAAAGCTGAGGAAGTGAGCCAGTGGGAAGGAATTGAGATAATAGTTAAGGTACGTGACTTGAGGCTGCATTAGTTTCCTAATGCCCAAGGTACCAAACTATTTGTCCTTGAAAGAAGTAGAAGAGCTCGGAGGGGAATTCTGGATGTAATTTCTATATCCGAGGCTAGGTGGTCAGACCTTCCAAATCAAAGGAATATAGACTTGAATCATACTCATTCACATAGCCAAATAAGTACTTATTATTGTTTAACAACTATTTATTATAAGGGAAGTACTTAATGTTTACTTTCGTGATAAAATTTAGATTAATGAATTGGTATGTTGTAGTAGCATTTCTCTATTATAGAAAGAAATAGAAATGAAATCTTTAATAAGTTCTAATGCGAACAGAAAACACATAGTTACCAGAACATATAGGAGAAAATAGATATTTCTATCTTTATGATCATATTGTTTACGGAAATAATTTTAATTTACTCATAGAGGAATCATAGGTCTAACAGTCAGGCATTTGAGGCAGAGAGGTAACATTCAAGTATGGACTTCTCGTGCTTAGCAGGCTTCTAACTCATCCATAAACAATTATATTGTATACTAAAATTATGTACTAAGAATACATTAATAGACTTCTCGAAATCACAATAGAAATCGTTGTAAATTTATAATGATCAAATCATGTATATTGACGACCCAGATCATATACAGTGTGAAAATATGCAAACCGCCGAAAGATAGGGTTATCGTCCTCGGTCGAGTTCTGCAAGAACCCTCCAAGAGCCGAATACCCAGGCTCGTTAAAAGCTTTGAAACCCTTAAATAACATAACACATAAATCAATATAACAAGTTTGTCACATTTAGAATCATATCAAAATGGAAAACAATGATTTTTTTCATTCAAATCATAAACCATTCTCGACAAGTAAAAGATTTATCATTCTCGGCCTTTAAACAAAACATAATCAATATGTATAAAAAATAAAGCTTCGTAGTAGTTTGCATCATGGTAACTAAATAAATAACACTATATATATAAATGCAAATTCATCGTTCGATTCCCATAGAATACCGGAGCTAAGCCAAAAATCCAAGTCTAAACAGTGGTAAAATGTAGACCGATGGTATTTTTTAAATAAAACGGATAACTAAAACCCTCGAGTAGAGGTATATCGACCGCAAGGCCTAATTCCATCATAATACAATTTCAAGCACTCTGCTCACAGGAGGAAGCTTTAAGAACTCGAAGCAAAAGGATTTTCTTGGCCCAACGCACCTCGAGAAAAGATGACGTAGTAGTACTTAGAACGCCCAAGACCTAGAAGGTCATGATGCAAGGTCAAAATGAAACCATCAAAATAATGAACTATTCAAGAGAACAATGAAATAAAAATCAATTCTAGTTTAAGATACTCAGAATTAGAAACAAATGATAGGTAAAGACCGTTACGCGAGCTGAGACCTACAATACTCGAGGCTGCAGACAAGTCCTGTAGAACACTTAAACCCTTAGAAAATATTCAAGAACACTTAAACCCTTAGAGGTCACACCCATTTGATAGACGAACCCATTTGGTAACAAGAACCGTTACGCAAGAGCGGTAGTTAGAAAATGCTCGTCCCATATGCATAGGCAACAAGGAAAGGACAATGATTAGAATGCTCAAACAAAAGTAAAGGCTTGCCATAACCTAGTAGTGAAGAATGCAGCCATGGCAGGATAGGAACAACGAACCCAGAACAGGGATTAACCTTCTACCAATAGGACTGCAGAGTAGAAGCACAACAAAGTAGAAGCAGGAACAAATGAATTCTTCCTCGCAGTGAGAAGGCCTTAATCCTATCTGTCAACCTCAATCAACCAAGACCATGGATCAACTGGGATCCAATGACGAAGATCGCATGAGATGCATAGCCTCGAGACTCGTCTGAATTTCAAAAGTTAATGCCAAGTTATGAAGCTAGCCATGGAAGGGATGATGATAGCAACGGAGCACCTCGAAGTTCTCCCACCTTAATGAGGTGGATTTCCCTGAGGCAGAGACTAGGAAGGAGAATTAATTTCCATTCATCAACATAGTTTCCATGGATTCCAGCCGGGATTGGGTGCCACATTGTCGACATGAAATAGCTTTGTAGATCGTGAAAGTTATGGGTAGTGTAAACTCCCATTGTCAATAATCAATTTAAGTTATAGCCTACCTCTTTACTTACGTAGTAGTTAAATTATTATTTTTTTATATGGATGTTACAAATTGTATCAAAGAATAGGCTCATATAGTGAGACTTTTGGGTTAATTTAGTACAATTCATCAAGTCCTTTATCTATGTGTAATCATGCAATAAACAAATTACATAACCTATTTTTGGATGTATATGAAAATAGAGAGAGATAGAGAAGAATGAATAGAAGTCAACACCAAGACAAAGAAAATGCAGAGAATCCCCACACTAGTAAGCCAACCAAAAATGCCTTATGTGGAGTCCAACCTAGAATTGCGATGAGCTAATCCTACTCTGTTGGAAATAGTGCAAGAACAATGTGAATAAATGATGAAATTGAGGACAGACAATGAGAGACTAAGGCAAGAGCAGGAGAAGATCCTTAAAAGTCTATTAGATCGACAAAATCAGCATGGTCTCAGCTCCAATACAAAAAACAGAGAAAAGACTCCAGAGGAAAACAATGGGAAGGATAATGCAGAACCAATAGAAGGCCATAAGGAGGAAGGAGATCATTGAGATAATGTGTCCAACCAAAAGAGGAAAAAAAGGGAGAAGACAAAATTACAAGTCGAGTTCAAAAAAATCAAACCATCGTTGTTTGAAGGAGAATCTGAAGAAGTAGCGGAAGCCTTGCTGAGCGACATGGGTAAATATTTTAAGATTTATAAATATACTAAAAAAAGTTAAGGCTTGACTAGCATTTTATCAATTACAGGGGAAGGCCACCGTTTGGTGGGAAGAAATTAAAACTGTGAGGAAGATATATGAGGAGCAAGTAATGTGGTAGGAATTCTAGAAACGTTTTAAATATAAATACCTATCTCAATGTTACTACGATGAAAACTAAAAGGAGTTCCACGAGTTAAGCCTGGGACCTTTAACCATGGATGAGTATGTGAAACGGTTTACTTCCCTGTTACGATACGTTATGTATATGCAAGAAGGAAAAGCTAAAATTCAGTAGTATATTGGCATCTTGCCAAAATTCAAGAAGGAAAAATTATAATTCGATTATCATAAAACAATGGATGATGCACTACGTAAAGCCCGCATCTGTTATCAATAGATCAAAGAGAAAAGTGAAGGACCTAAGGGAGCCATTCACAAGAAAATCAAGAACTTACCACCTAACAAGCAACGAAAAGTCATAAATGGCAAAAATAATCAACAAAGGACTTTTGGAAAATTTGCAAGAAATATGTCGAGAACTCATACTTATACTGAGAGTAGATGGTGGGAAGGAGTTAGTAAAATAGCTACATATCGGCCTCCAAAATTGCCACTACAATCTTGGGGATGTGGGGAAGCACATTATTACCAGAATCATCCACAGAAGGATTAAACTGAATAGTTGTCGAACATGCAAGAAGAATCTACAGTGGAAGATATCGCAAGAAGCATGCCCAAAATCAATGCTGCCCTTGACGATCATCAAGCAAAATATCAACCCACCGTGATCGAATGTGAAGGTATGATTGTTGATCAAAATTTTTCTATTTTATTTGATCTAGGCACTAACTTGAGCTACATTATCCCTAATGTGGTAGAAAAATGTAAGATTCAAAGCAGTAAATTTAAGAAACCTTGGCTAGTTCAACTAGCCACCTAGACAAAAAGAAAGGTATATGCAAAAGCAAAAAAACTGCCCTATAACAGTTTCAGGACAACTCATTCATGTTGACTTGTACATCCTCCCCTTAGGTTCATATGATGTATTAATAGGAATGGATTGGTTAGAGTGTTTTTGGTCTATGGTAGATTCTAAGGAAAAATCAGTCATTTATCTTACCAAATCAAGGCAGCAAAAATAAATTCAAGGAATCAAGAAGAATGTCAAACTACACCCTATTACAACCAACCAACTAAGAAGATGTATAAGGGAGGGCTGCCAGATTTATGTTGTCCAAGTAGGGTACAACAATGATAGGAATAAGATGACCTCCTTAGAGAGCATTCCTGTAACTCAAAAATTTGTGGATGTATTCCCTGAATCGATTCTTGGATTGCTGTCAAAGCAGGACATCGATTTTACCATTGAGTTAGTGCGTGGAGTAGATCCTATTTCTAAAGATCCTTACCGCATGAGCATTGTTGAATTAACAGAATTAAAAATGCAGCTTCATGAACTATTAGATATAGCTTATATTCACCCTAGTGTGTCCCCTTAGGGAGCTCCTACACTATTTGTATGGAAAAAGGATGGGACATTAAGATTATGCATCGATTATCGTTAGCTAAATAAGTTGAACATCCAGAACAATTATCCTTTACCTCATGTAGATGATCTATTCGATCAAGTACAGGGAGCTAGCATATTCTCCAAAATCAACTGAAGGTTTGGATACCATCAAATTAGAATAAAGGATGAAGACATATGCAAAACCACATTTCAAACTCATTATGGACACTACGAGTTCGTGGTACTACCTTTCTGCGTTACCAATGCTCTGACCACTTTCGTAAGCTTGATGCATGGTATTTTCCAGCAATTTCTGGATAAATTTGTAATGCTTTTTATTGATCCTGATCTATTCAAAAAATCAGGAGGAACATGAGTAACATTTGAGAACAGTATTGTAGATTCCGCGAGATAACCAGTTGTACGCAAAATTTAGTAATTGCGATTTCTACAAAGATAAAATCCAATACTTAGGCCATGTAATATCAACATAAGGTATAATGGTGGATCTAGAAAAGATTAGCACTATCATGGAGTGGACCACAATGAAAAACATTGCTGAAATAAGATCCTTTTTGGGCCTAGTAGGATGTTATCGTCGGTTTATCAAAGGCTTCCCAAAAATATCTTTTTCGATGACTTCACTGTAGAAAAAGGGGCATGCTTTCCGCTAGATAGTGGAATGCCAACAATGTTTTCAACAACTAGAGAATCTTCTCACAACCACCCTAGTGCTAAAAGTGGCAGATCCAGGAAAGTCTTTTGTAGTATGTACAAAAGCGAGTAAGGAGGGTGTTGATTGAGTATTAACTTAGGAAGGAAAAGGCATAGCCTATGAATCACGCAAACTGAAGGATTATGAATAGCATTACTCTGCTTATGAGCTGGAGCTCATCATAGTAGTGCATGCATAAAAAAAAATGTGGCTACACCACCTTCTAGGAAATAAATTTCCGTTATTAACTGACAACAATAATCTTACAACTTTCTTTAGCCAATCCAATTTACATGCTCGATAGGCTAGATGGACCACATTCTTCAGAGAATTTTACTTTGACATGAAACACCTCAAAGGAAAATAAAACAGGGTAGCAGACACTTCAAGCCAAAATGTAAATTGCATTTATGAAGTACAATTCAGCCAAGCACAATTCAACCTGCCACAGGTTATCTGAGAGGCCTCCCTCAAAGACCCAGAATATGCATTTTTATACTAGTAAGCTTTGGAAGCTCCGGAAAAAGGGAACAATTTGAGTATGGAATTAACCCTGCTAAAATGTTAATATTCAGAAGTAGACTTTATATTCCCAACCAAAAGTCCGTCAAGCAATTGTTATTAGATGAGTTTCATAGAAATACTTACTCAACTCATCCAGGATAAGAAATTGTTTTATGCTATCAAGAAAAGTTATTTCTAGCCAGTTTTAAGAAAAACATGTCGCGAAATACTTGTCCAAATTTTTAGAGTTCCAATTGGTGAAGGCGGAACACCAACATCCTCCTAGTTTTTTACAACCCTTGCCCATTTCTGAATGGAAATGTGAGACAATCACTTTGGACTTCATTACTGGATTACGTCGTACAAAAGAACAACATCACTCAATCATTGTTCTAGTGGACAAGCTGAGCAAGACCGCTCATTTCATTCCCGTAAAATCCACTTATAAAACAATGGAGATTGCAGACATATTTATAAGAGAGATCGTCCCGCTACATGGGATACTTCAAGTGGTGATCTCTGACATAGATGTAAAATTTACATCCACATTTTGGAAAACCCTCTTTGCGGGGCTGGGCACTCAAATTCAATTCAACACTGCCTGCAATCCAAAAATAGACAGCTAGATAGAATGATTGAACCAAGTCTTGAAGACATGTTGAGAATGTTTGTAATGCAACAACCCCAGAAATGGGAGGATTACCTCCACTTCGTGGAGTTCGCCTACAATAATGGACATCATGAATCATTAGGTATGAGCCCTTTCGAAGTGTTATATGGGAAAAAGTGTTAGGTACCCATGCACTGGAATAGTCTAGACAACAAATTAGCATTGGGTTGTGATATGTTAGGGGAAATGGAGGCCATCATCAAGAAGATTCACTAGAATTTTAAGGTTGCTCAATATAGGCAAGAGTTGTATGTAGATAAGAAAAGAACCCATAAAGAATTCCAGTTAGGAGATCATGTATATTTGAAGGTTAAGCCTTAAAAAAGCACATTGCAATAGAAGGGTTATGCAAAGTTGGCACCACAGTACTATGGCCCTTTTCAGATTCTGGAACGAATTGGACACGTGGCATACAAGCTAGCACTCTCATGCCACATCCAAGTACATAATGTCTTCCATCTATCCATATTAAAAAAATATGTATACGAACCTCGACATATTATTAACTCGGAAAGGATTGAGGTAATGATAGAATGAATTATATATATTAAAATTTTGGTTTATAGAAATTTTCTGACACAAGGTTATGAATGTGTAGGTAGAACCCAAGGGAGAATTTTCTGTAGAAGTTCTTCGTATCGTGGATCAGAGAGAAACCACCCTGCACAGGTGAGCCATGACCCAAGTAAAGGTGCACTGGAAGCACTTTGGTCCAGATGAGTTGACTTGGCAAGAAGAGGAAGTGATGCAGATAGTCTATCCTACATTGTTTACATAAATAAAAAGAACACTAGGGATGACGTTCCTCGCAAGGAGAGGGAGTTGTAACACCGAGTGACACACTTTGACAAATGTTGTTATCAAGTTTTATTTACCACTATTATATTAATTTAGTTTATTCTGAATTGTTAAAACATTTACACTAAAAAGCCAGAAGAGAAGTTGATAAACATTAATTAAAAGATTCTGATTCAGTTAAGAATG
Organism: Pinus taeda; assembly: GCA_000404065.3. Lineage (NCBI taxonomy): Eukaryota > Viridiplantae > Streptophyta > Pinopsida > Pinales > Pinaceae > Pinus > Pinus taeda. Next base: position 49,008 of record APFE030618095.1, on the reverse strand, counting down.
GAACTAGAAATGAGTTATATGAACTTCTGAAGAAACAGTTACAGGAAATTCTCTCACTCTCTTCCTTGAAGAGGGAAGAAGAGAGTATCATGTGGGGTTGGAAAACAAAAGGAAAAATTAAACTCTAATTAATTTATTCCCACAGTTGAGCAAGATAGCGAGAGGGAAGGAATTGAGATAATAGTTAAGGTAAGTGATTTGAGGCTTGATTAGTTTCTTGATGTCCAAGGTACCAAACTATATGTCCTTGATAGAATTTGAAGAGCTCGAAGGGGGATTTTGGATGTAATTGTGAGTTCCAATGCTGGGTGGTGTAACCTTCCAAATCAAAGCCATACAACCTTGAATCATACTCATTTAGATAGCCATATAAGTACTTATTATTGTTTAGCAACTATTTATTATTAGGGAAGTATTTAATGTTTGCTGACATGATAGAAATTTAGATTAATAAATTGGTATGCTATAGTAGCACTACTCTGTTATAGAAAGAAACAAAAATGAAATCTTTAATAAGTTCTAATGTGAACATAAAACACATAGTTAAAAAACATATAAGAGAAAACAGATATTGCTACCTTTATGATGATATTGTTTACAGAAATAATTCTAATTTACTCATAGAGGAATCATAGATCTAATAGTCAGGCATTTGAGACAGAAATTTAACAATCGGATCTAGACTTCTCATACCTAGCACGCATCTAACTCATCTTAGATGATTATATTTTAACATTCGGATCTAGACTTTTCATACCTAGCAGGCCTCTAACTCATCTTAGATGATTATATTGTATATTAAAATTATGTACTAAGAACATATTAATAGACTTCTAGAAATGACAACGACAATCGTTGTACATTTATAACGAGCCAATCATGTATATTGACAACCCAAATCATATACTGTGTGAAAATATGCATACCACCGAAGGGTTATGGTTATCAGCCTTAGCCTTAGTCAAGTTCTGCCAGAACCATCCAAGAGTCAAATACCCAAGCTCGTTAAAAGCTTCGAAACCCTTAAATAACATAATAAAGGTAGTAGTATAACAAGTTCGACACATTTAGAATCATATCAAAATGGAAAACAATGATTTCTTTCATTCAAATCTTAAACCGCTCTCGACAAGTAAAAGGTTAATCATGCTCAGCCTTAACACAAACATATCAATATCTATATATATATATATATAAAATAAAACTTCGTAGAGTTTGGATCGCGATAGCCAAATAAATTACACTGGATATATAAATGCAAATTCACGTCCAATTCCCACAGAATACGTGAGCTAAGCCAAAAATCCATGTCTAAATAGCGATAACACACAGATCGACCCTACTTTTAAATAAAATAGATAGTTGAAATCCTCGAGGAGAGGTATTCCTGCCGTAGGGCCTAATTCCATCATAATACAATTTCAAGCTCTCTGATCACAAGAGGAGTTTCTTGGTCCAACCCAGTTGGAGAAAAGACAATGTCGAAGACCCATAAGGTCATGCCGCAAGGTCGAAAGGAAGCCATCGAAATAATTACATGTTCAAGAGAACAATGAAATAAGAATCAGTTCTAGTTTAAGATACTATGACAGGTAAAAACCCTTACCTAAGTTGAGACATGCACTCCTCGTGCTGTGACAAAGTCTTGTAGAATACTTAAACCATTAGCAAATATTCAGGAAAAAGAAATTCAACTTAACCAAGAATGGTTGAGATGTTATCCTGACATGTGAAGCCGATTTCTCCATTTGGAGGTTGCACCGATTTGATAGACGAACCCATTTGTTATGAGGAACCCCTGCGCAAGAGTGGCAGTGAGAAAACCCCCATCTCATACGCATAGAGAACAAGGAAAGGATGATTATCAGAATGCTCAAACAATAGTAAAGGCTTGCCATTACCTAGTGGTGAAGAATGTAGCCATGGCAGGATAGGAACAATGGCCCCAGGATTAAAATTCTACCAACAGGACGGTAGAGCAGAAGCACCACATAGTGGAAGAAGGAACAAATGAATGTTTCCTCGAAGCAAGAAGGCTTTAACCTTATCCGTCAACCGCAATCAACCAAGACCGTGGATCAACTGGGATCCAACGAGGAAGATCGTGTAGATGCATAGCCTCCATACTCCTCTGAACGGTGAAACTTAATGCCAAGTTATGAAGCCAATAATAAAAGGGACGACAATGACAATGGAGGACCTCGGGGTTCTCTAGCTTTAATGAAGTGGATTGCCCTGAGGCAAGGACGCAGTAGCGAATTAATTGCCATTCATTAACATAGTTTACGTGGAGTCTAGCTGAAATTGGGTGCCACATTGTCCACGTAAAATAGCTTTGCAGATCATGAAAGTTATAGTTAGTGTAAACTCTTCTTACCAATAATCATTTTAATTTATAGTCCAACTCTTTACTTACGTAGTGGTTAATTATTTTTTTTAAATATAAATGTTACAAAAAAACTTCTCGAATGAATAATTTAAAAAATCTTCTAAAGTATTAATATAAGAATTTGAATATCTCATATACAACACTCATTTCCTCTTCATATATTTTTAATACTCAAATTTATCTTTCGCATTAATGGATATATAATTCTGAAAAAGGTGCATGTTCTCTCTTCATACATTTTTGAGATGATTATTTATATCATGTAACTTAAATAATCATTAAAAATGTTTATGTACCATTTATACGGATGAGAATTTACAACGCTGAAACAAGATTACAGAAAAGCCTTACCCTCATTAATACCCAATATTCAAACGCAAGAACAACATTACAAAATGCCTTAATCTTAATATCCAATATTCAAATTTATTATTTGGGTCAATGGACAATTGCTGGATAACACTTTAATCTCCAGTAGTGAAATTTATCATTTGCTTCTGTGGACACATGCCAGGTGACAAAGGTTTACGTTATCGCTCCATTCAGTTTTTAGGATTACTATTCAAGCAATATTTATGTTATATATATTAAATGTTTGCTAATTTTAGTATTCATTAAAATATTTATTCTGATTGGAATCTGTTATTTCAATGATTTTGTTAAT
>APFE030618095.1:22969-44084 GCA_000404065.3 Pinus taeda | reverse complement strand
TTTCAATTTATTGGTGACCTCCCTCCCAAAGCATGTGGGGCCTACTACTGCTTCGAAGTTTGTCAATCAGAATATTGAGGTTAAAGATGTATATTTGTCGGATGGAGTGCGTCATACCTCAATCACTTACGCTGAGAGAGTGTTAATTAGGAAATACACATGTACGTGGCCCTCTACTAGATCGATAGAAGCCTTGATTAACAAAACCTCGAATCACATGATGAAGGGTGAGATTTCCTTCTCTCCTATTCGCAATATATTTTTCACCTTCTTATGTGAAAACAAGGAGGATAAGGAGGTTGTATTTTCTAACGGACCATATTTCTTTACCTTGAGAGCGATGTATTTAGACAAATGGTGCCTTGATTTTAACCCTAATGAGGATATACCTACTACCATTACTGTTTCGATAAAGCTTACACGACTCCCTATCCTCTCCTGGAGCGACGATTGCCTTCGGGCTATTGGTAATGGAGTGGGGCAATAGTTGAATAAGTCTAAAATAAAAGGCTCAGTATTTCATTTTTCTCAAATATGTGTAGAAGTAGAGTTGGAGAACGGACTTTCAACTGTAATTAACCTAAATATGGGACAATGGAAACACAGAAATGTCTTGGACTATGAACAAATCCCATTTAAATGCAGACATTGTTATGACTATGGTCACTTTGCCAAAGACTGTAACAAATCTCGGAATGATAAAAGTTTGGATTCCTCAGCTCCTCCGGAGGAGCATTGGATAAAACCTAAAAGAGCTATGAAAGGTAATGCTTCGATGTGAAAATCACATGGTATGGTGGTAAATAATATGACTATGTCATCCTCAAATCCATTCAAAGTGATGAGAAATGATGATATGGAGTTGGAGGCTCCCCCTAACGTAAACGTTGAGGAGAATATGGAAATACAAGAAGGAGAACTAGTAGTGGAAAGTAGCCCAAAGGAGGCTCAAGGTTAATTTACTCTATCAAAGTATGTTTGTGTCATTGATGCACCACTGAGCAGCCTGCTAAAAGGTTCAGATCATGCTATCACTCAGAATTTATTGCAAACCCTATCCTGGGTTGATCATTGCATTAGTGAGGAAATCGAACCCACTAAGAAAATAGGGAGACCAAATAAAAGGACACAGAGAGAAAGAGAAGAAAAATTAAATAAAAATTGGGTAATAAAATAGTCATCTCAAAAATTCTAAAAGGGAGTAAGATAAACAAAGGAGGAGAGGATGGTGGTTTCTCCCCCTCCACCCACAAGTAATGGAAGTAATTTCCTGGAACATAAGGGGCCTAGGAAACCCTGCTAAAATCCTAGCAGTTAGAGACATAATGAAACAATAATATATGTGATTTATGCCGAAGTTCTACTTATAACTATTATGGATCACAGAAGCCTCAATTCAACAATAATATCCGTTATTATTATTTCTTCAAGAAACAAAGTTATAAGAAGTGGAGGTGATGAAAGAAGTTGGAAATTTTTTGAGTGAGATCTCAAGTTTAACACAGTTGTCAAAGGGAACTTCGTGAGGGCAAGGCATATTTTGGTTGAATAAGAAGTTTACTCTGGTTGAATAAATTAAGACAGAATCCTAGATTATGGTTCTTTTGGAGGAAAATGATACAGGGGGAAGAATTCCCTTCATAAACATCTATTGTCCAGTGTTATATAGCGACAAGGAAGAATTCTGGGCCTCACTAGAGGTGATAAAGGAAAGGTATTACCACATTAATAGTTTAATGGGAGTTTATTTCAAAATAGTAGTAAATATGAATGAAAAAAGTGGTGGGTTTGTGATCAAGAATCCCTTTAGAGACAAAATTGACGAAATAATGGAACCATGGAACCTAACTGATATGAAACCAAAGATCGGGAAATATGCGTAGCCCAATAGATGGTCGCTCATTATATTGTTTCTTGCCTAAATAGGTTTTTTTTTGTATAGCAACTAGCTTCTGAATTGTTTCGACTACTCTTCATCTATTGAATCTCAGGGAGACTCAGATCATCTCCCTACCATGATTTCAATAGGAAATATTGAAAATCTTGGGTCCTTTCCTTTCAATTTCAATGCAGATTGGTGCGAATATTAAGAGGTTGGGATTAAAATAAAGCGATATTTGACTTGCCATGCCGAGGGCCCACCAAACTATTTTTGGGAATCTAATCTAAAAAGCGTCAAAAAAAATTAAGGAAATGACTTAAAGACAACTATCAACCTCCACAGAAAAAAAGAAGAGAGAAAGTCTACGAATTAGAAGAACATTACAATATGATGGAAAGTATCCATATCGAAGAGTCACATATTGAAAAGTAAAGAGACATCTCCCATCAAAATTTAAATCTTAGCAGGTAAGAGGAAAATTTTTGGAGGCTTAAATCTCGCAATTTTTGTTTGAAAGATAGGGACTCTAACACTTCCTTCTTCCACAAACAACCAATGGCTTGAGAGAATAGGAATAGAATCATGGAAGTAAAAGCAGTGGGTGGGTAAATAGTCAGCACCTCATTAGAAATGAAATTGGAGGCAAATAATCACGTTAAATATCTTCTCCACATGGAGTGCATTCCTTTAGAAGGAACCCATGCTTTTCTTTAGGCATTTCCTAGTTTGTCTCCCCGCCTTCTAATGTGTCTCTCACTAGTGACATTTCAGAAGAAAAAGTTCAAAGTGTGATTTGGAATTTGGAACCTAAGAAGGTTGCACGTCGAGATGGCTTTCTATTAGTTTTTATCATATACTCTTGAGCATCATCAAACAATACCTGATTAAGATGTTGAACTATAGTAGAGTTAAGAATAATTTGGGTGGTTCCACTAACTCTTCCTTTCTCGCTCGGATACCAAAAGATGCGAATCCCTCCACCTTATCTTGATTCTACCCTATCTTGCTTTGAAATTCTTCCTATAGAATCTTGACGAAAATAATTTCCAATAGAATTAAACCTGTGCTCCCCTACATTATTTCTGAGAACCAAGGTGGGTTCATGCATCATCAAAACATCCTAGATAATATCAGAAAGCAATGGAGAAGCTGTAATGATAATCGTTTGATCAGGTAAATCACTCCTCCTCTTCCTCACCTTTGAAAAGTTAGAATTTACTAATGCATTCATCTCTTCGATGAAAACTTTTATTGGTTCACCCTGGATTGCCCCTCTTATAAATGGTCACCTCGCCCCCTTCTTCGCCACCTCTAGAGTTCTTCATCAAGGTTTCCCTCTCTCGCCTCTTCTTTATATAATCAAGGTTGAAGCTCTAGATAGTGAATTAGAATTTGGGTGGCTGGATTGTTCCATCCGAGTTCTTAATATTGCAACAAATGTTAGGTGAATTAAGCACTCTCAGTTTGTCGATGATACTCTTCTAATTGGAGGAGGCTTACTAGCAATTACTTCTAGATTCAAAAGAACTCTAGATGAATTTGTTCAACTCTCTTGAGGTTTGATCAATAAACTAAAATATCAATTAATTGACTATAATTCCTAAGGGGAAATGATGAATGAAATTATTCGGCTACTGGACATCCCCGTGGGCCTTCACCGAACTTCCTTCAAATATCTTGGTATTCCTATATCCCTAAAATGGGCCTCAGGGGAATATTGGGAAAACATACTTCAAAAAATAAGGAAAAGGATGCACTCTTGGAGAGTTAGATGGCTAAATTTGGCTAGGAAAATTACCCTCATCAAATCTATTCTATATTCCATCCCGATTTATTTGGGTGTTGATATCTTACCACCAAGTTACATCAATCAACAAATAAGTAGGCTCGTCCAAAAATCTTATGGCAATCAGGCAAGGGTAATGACGACAAATTCCCCATTGTTAACTGGAATTTCATTAAGAAACCTAAGAATTTGGGAGGATTTGCAATAAAGGATCTTGAACTGATGAATCTAGTGTTGGAGGCTAAACTAGTTTTGAGGCTTCCCTCAGATTCCAATGAGTGGTGGAAAAAGGACTTTATAAGGAAACATTTCCACAAAAATCACCTCAAAAGATTGGAGGATAAATCTTGGGAAGTGAAAGGATAAAAAATCTATAGGTTGTGTAAATACTCATCATTTCTCATTTTGAACCATCTTGGTTGGCTTCCAAGGAATGGAAAACACATTCTTATTAGATCCGATTGTCCATAAGGCATTAACCTAATTTTTTGTGGCTGGCTAGTGGAGCATGGTTTCTCCCACCTTGCAGATATCTCTTGTTTGGATAATATCAGTTTGCGGTGTGGGTGGCTTCCACTGGAATTTCCCAATCCCTTACTCTTGCACTAGCATCTTTTGATCGAAAGTCTTAAAAGGGTTGCTCTAATAATCACTAGAAAACTAGACAAACAAGCCTCATTGCGAGGGAAAGGAAAGAAATATTATTTTAAAGATCACTATATTATCTTAATAAATAACCCCTCTCCCCCCTTTCTTCCTTCTAAATTATGGGAAAAAATTTGGAGCAGAAATGGACATCGTATGGTTAACATATTTTGCTAGGAATTGGTCTACAAGAAAATCCTTATGGTAGGGAATTTAAAGAAGAGGAAAATCAATGGTCCCTCCTATTCTATTCTGTGTGGTAACGCAGAGGATTTGATCAAGCATTTAATTTTGCATTGGTCATCTATTGTGGATGCCTAGAACTATGCCCTAGCAGCTTTGGCGCCCATCCCCCAAATTGCGGATTATTGGAGTGAAATGTTTATTCATTCGAAACATAAATATCCTTGTTCGCAAAACTTTTTGTTAAGACATTGTTGGATGGAAATTCCTAAGTATATGTGTTGGTTCATATGGTTGTGTCATAATGAGGATATTTTTCAAATTCAACACCATAATTCTAAAACTACTCCAATAAAAGGAATGATGCTACCCTTTAAGGTTATCTCTTCTTGGAGCTTCGATGCTTCGAACATGAATGAGATGATTAGCTATGAATAATATTGGCTCGGGATCTTCAACTCCAACCTCAAATATCCTCTCTCAAAGTCTTATCATCCTCCTCCATTGTATATCAAACATAAAGGGGATGGATTTATTGAATTGTAAAGGGAATTTGGGAACAATCAACTATATCTTGATGGACCTTTGAAAGGTAACCCCAGGGAGGCTAGAATGAGAAGAGTAATTTTTAACCTTGAAGAAAAAATAGAAATAAAGTATGCATGGGGTCTTGGCATTGCGACATATAATGAAGCACATGCCCTTTCTCTTTAGTAGGGTCTCAGTATTACTTTGACTAATGGTGTCAAAATTTTGTCTATAGTTGGCGGATCCATGATAATTATTCATAAAAGCATGAAGCTCCTTGAAAAAGTCAATCTTCTCAATGATGAAACCTCCTCAATCATTGCAAGGATTATTTATTTGTTAAAAGATTTTGAAAAGGTAAATTTGGTCCATGTGTTTTGTGCCAATAACATCTTGGCAGATGGTTAGGGCAACTCGAGGGTGATACTGGAACAAGAGAGTTTATGTATAAATCAAGACAAAACCTCATGTCATATCCGCTGATTTGTAGCACCAAGATGACATTGTGCCATGGGGGTTCTTATCACTTAAGAATTCTAATTCCCAAACTGCTCACATTAGTTTGATGGTAAACGTTCGGTGCTAGTCTAGGTTTGATTTTTTGTTTGCCTTAGAGTCTGAGTTTTAGGAGTCTTGATGGTATACTTAAATAGAGGTCAACTATGCATTCTCATTCATCACTGGTCTCATAACTCACACAATTTCCATGTGTTAGCATTTTTCAAATGTTATTATGTGCTACAAAGCTCTTTAGGTGATTTTGTAGCGCATAAATCAATTTTATGTGTTTTCACAGTGCAACATGTTTTAGGTGATTTCGTAGCGCATAATCCAGATTTTACACTCGCTGTGCTACGAAATCAGAGATTTGTGCAATCCGTAGCAAATCTTTCCTAACTGTCAAACCTGTCAAGTTCAGTTATGGTTGCATCATCCACTGTCAGCTTATACACTCCACATATCATGTCCAACTGCTTATCTCCATCATTACAGTCGCTAGGTACTCTGGTACACTCAGATTGCAAGTTCCAAGAAAAGCGAGGTATTCATAGTCTTAATTATGATTGTATTCATTGCATAAGGAGCAAATATACAAACGTTCAATTTGAATGCATTGCATATCAAGCGAGGCAGCTATCAAGTGATGCAACTATCAAATGAGGTAGAGATCAAAGACTGAGACAGTGCCGGTCATCAAACATATCATTCCGCTAGAGATTCATGGAGGGGTCTGCAAAAAGAAAGGGTCACAGGTCAGGCAGGTGTTTGAGGAGCAAACCTGAAGGTTTAGACATAACCTTGAAGAAGAGAGAAGCTGAGCATGCATTCAAGCAAGTTGGATGCTGGAATTTTTGCAAGAAACTCTAGGGAGGTCATGTACAAGTCACCAAGGAATTTGCCTTGAATTTCATAGGACTAAACTCAAAGGTTTGTATGCTTGAACTACAGGTCTCACTAGATGTAATATCCACAGTTACGGAGATTCGAAGGGGGCAAGAAAGTTGGTTTAATAATTTCAAATTTGATATGACCCCATGCAAAGAATTTATGAAGCAGGAGTTCATTAACTCAGATTTAAACAAGTTTGTTCCTAGAAGTTATGTCAAGGATTCGTATGCCAATTTCTTCACCCACATGCAAAGGTACCTTAGCTGTGAAGGGAGATATATTAAGGTGTATTCATATCATTTTAAACTTCTATTTCATTTCACAGGAAAGACATCTATTGTTTTACCTTTCTACTTATTTCGTAGCCTAAGAAAAATGTGTGACAAGGTGCAGCTAAGGAAAGAGGTATGTGAGACTTCATTGTTCCACTATGGCTTGGTTAAGTTGATTGTTCTGCATGAACTCCAGAAGGTAGGTAGAGACTGGCCCACGTTCATCTTCATGCCTGGTTTCAAGAGCGAGAGTGGTCTTAGTCCTCAAAATGCAAAATATTTTCCAGCAACAATTGATCATCAGGCAAAAACAAGGTCCAGGAGGTTTATAAAGGTGAAGGCTAGGAAACAAGTAAGGGAACCCACCAAGCCACTGATAATCCAAGATACACGCCAACAATCCCAGAAAGAAAAAATTCAAATCGGAGAGGGTGCAGATGAATCACCCACAGGTGAAGTAGTCTGTAGAAGAATGACAAGATGCCAATTAGCTAAGGAAAAAGGCAAAATAGTGGTGACTGAAGACACCCCGGTTTCAAAGGGAAGTCTTAACGATATATTGCAGGCAATTGATATTGAAGAGTCTCCCCTGGTTCAATCCGATGTGATAGAGTCAGGAAAAGACAAGGCTAAGAGAAATAAGCCTCGAAAAAACTCAAGTTCGATGATCCGGTTGATAAATTTGTCTTTAAGCCAAGAAGATCCATAACGAAGAATTTCAAACACATACAGGAGATAATGTTAGGAGCAGATGAAACAGAGGAGATAACACAGTCTCATGAAGGAAAAGATAAAGGTAAAGCAGTTACCCTTCAGGAAGAAGATAGTATTGAAGAGTTTAAAAGAAAGTTGGAATTAGCAAACTTTGAAATTGCTAGATTAAAGAAAGCCTCCATAAAACATGCAATCAAGGAAGCATATTTTAACCAAATGCAAGCTCAGTGGGAGGACAAAACATTTCAAATACCCGGGGTGGTCGACATGTTCAATTATGTAGCTGGACTCTCCCTGCAATAAGGGAAGCACAATTCATCAGAAAGGTCAATACAAAGCTGAGGGCTAGGATCAGACTCGTGAAGAAGCAAATTGAGGACTTAAAAATGCAGTTAGACTAGCAGAAAGAATCTCCTTAAGGAAGTCAAACATCAAATAAGGTTATGTTCCAAATTTTGGTGGTTTTTTCTTGTTATAATTTTTCTTGAAGAATCATACATTTCCACTCAATTTTGAAAAGCTTTGGAGTAGTTGAAAAGAATGTTTGAATATAAAGAAGCTCAAGATAGCAAATTTTTTATATTAAGCTATGTGTTGGTGATTTCACAGCAGTTTCATAGCGCGCTACGAAACTGTTGTAGCTACATAATTAAAACTCAGTCAACCAATTTTGAGGGACCGAGGGGAAATTTTTGAAAAAAGAATCTCTTCCAAGGATCATGTAACAGGTGTCAACATTCAACAAGGGAAGAAAAAGGGGGAAGAAACATGTATGCGAACTCTAAACTTTTTGTTATAAAGTGATCAGAGTTACTATAGTTCATGATATGTCAGACAGTTTGGAGGACGTCTTATCTTCACACATGGAAAAAGTTGACATCACATCAAGGACGTGGCATTCTAATATATTTTGGTATAATCAAAGAAGAAGGACATGATTCATTAGTTTCGAATATCTTTGAGGAAAACCAAAAGCAGATAAACAGGGGCAGTTACCTACCTTTCAGGAGCAATGGAGAAGATGTAACATTAAAGACTAGCAGACACCTACAAACACCTACTACAGCTAAAATAAAAGAGACCACTCGTCAAAGAATGAGAATTGATTGTAATTAATTCTATTATTAGCATGATATGGAGTTAGAATCCTATTTTCCTTAGATCTCTAAAAGGTCTAGTTAGCAGTTTGTTACATTAAATAGGTAGTTAAACTGTGAATAGGTGTCATAAGAAGTACAATTCGAATTCCCCCCATGTTGGAGGAGGAATCTCAGCCTTGTAAAGAATTCTATATATAGGAGAGAGAGCAATGTAATGGGGGTTGGAAAATTATTGAAAAAAGCTCTGATATTTGGCTTTATGTAAAGACTCTATTTTAGTAATACAAGATTTGCTTTTCTTCTCAGGACTCAGGAGGGATTCAATGTTCAGAATGTGTTGTATTGTTCTTTTCCCAATATTTGTAGTGGTATGAATGTGTAATCACTTAGAACTCACTCGTGGTGCTATAAGTTCCTGTATACATTCATAGACTGTGTGGTCCTATATGTTTTTGGTATGTTCTAAGTGTGTTGAATCCTAAATGCCCTGAGTTCTATGTTAGGTTGATATCATTGTTATACTGAAACGATTATGACTCCATAAGCACAATAGATGCCTTTTATTTGTGTTTCCACCACTTACAATTCTACATTAGTTTACAAGAGTTAGCCATGTTAATCATAATCAAAATCATTAATCCTTTGAGAGAGCCCTCTCTGGTTGGGGAGGCTAAGCATCAGCTTAAAGTAGGTTTGAAATAGTTACTTGAGGTCTTCATGGTCTGCAGCATTCCATGGTCAGATTTTGAGATGACATTTTAATGTGTCTGTCAGAGTCGGAAGATTATTATTTCCCGAAAACAAAAGACTGAACTTCTGAAGGTAGCAGGAGCTCAAAAGAATTTTTGAGGCTGCAATCTACCTTGGCGACTCCATTGTTGAAGAATTCGAAATTCATAGATTCATGGTGATTCTACTGGAGTTATGAAGGACCCAAATGTTACCATTCTTATTTCAACGTATGCATGCATAAATTTTTCAGGAATTCATGGTTTCCCATATCATTTTCCCAAGGATGCATATTTTCCAAGGAATGGTCCAAAATTCAATGGAGAAGATTTGAGTTTAACTTTGAAGCATATATCAGATTTCTGTGATTTTATCGAGCTTCTTAGAGTTAAACATGAGGATGTTTGCATTAAGTTGTTCTATGATTCATTTCAAGGGAAATGTAAACAGTGGGTTGAAAGCTTTCCTGCCAAATCTATTAAGTCATTTGCAAACTTTTGGCTTATATTTTTGGAGGAATGGATAGATAGATCAGATCTGGTGGCAAACTCTCCTTCAATTCAAGGTTTCAAACAATAGAATGATGATCATATTAATGAAGAAATAGAAGAAAATTTTTCTTTGTCCTTGTCTTCGTATTTAAAATCATTTGAATGCAAGACATAAGATAAGATGAAATTTTTGAATGAAGTTGCTAAAGACATTGAGAAAGACATTGAAGGTTTACAAGGTCCAATTCAATCATATAGTCTTCATGGTTATGATTATTCTTTTCAAAAGATTGTTAGAACATAAGGAGAGAGTGTTGCTTCCTTTCTCTTTCATGATTGACGAAGAATACACTCTTATTGAAGATCAGTTTGCACAATCAGAAAGTTACGAGAATCATCAAGCTGATCATGTATTCTAGGATCCTATAGCTAAATACATGGAAGAGTTTTACTCTCCATTATTTTAGTCTTTCGCTGAAGATTAGAGGCAATTTCAGTGGCAGTGCTCATCACAATATCATAGTTGTTCTGAATTCTGATGCAGTAAAAAAAATCAAATATCAGATAAGACAAATGATTGGCTACATTGGAAATTTCACATTGATTGAGCTGAAAGAAGTTTGAAATTGATAGGGTAGGTAGGTATGAAATTGCAAATAAGCTCAAGGTTGACTGAGCATTTTTAAGTACATGTAGTTTTCTTTTTACTACAGTCATCATCAAGCTTAAGCCCGAGGTGAAGGCCCGAGAAGCTGGAAAAAGATGCTCATCAAGCAAATCTATGTTTATCATAAAATGGATGAAGCACTGGACCTGCGAGTTCTTAGTCTACTATAAGAGCACACTATCCCAAGTGGAGCCACTGTTATCACTTAAGAATTCTAATTCCCAAACTGCTCACATTAGTTTGATGGTAAAGGTGCGGTGCTAGTCTAGGTTTGATTCTTTGTTTGCCTTAGAGTCTGAGTCTTAGGATTCTTGATGGTATACTTAAATAGAGGTCAACTATGCATTCTCATTCATCACAGGTCTCATAACTCACACAATTTCCATGTGTCAGCTTTGTTCAAATGTTATTATGTGCTACAAAGCTCTGTAGGTGATTTCGTAGTGCATAAATAAGTTTTAGGTGTTTTCGCAGCGCAACATGTTTTAGGTGATTTCGTAGTGCATAATCCAGATTTTACACTGGCTGCACTACGAAATTGGAGATTCGTGTGATCCGTAGCAAATCTTTCCTAACTGTAAAATCTATCAAGTTCAATTATGGTTGCATCATCCACTGTCAGCTTATACACTCCACATATCATGTCTAACCTTTTTCTCCATCATTACAGTCGCTAGGTACTCTGGTACACTCCGATTGCAAGTTCCAGGAGAAGCCAGGCTTTAACATTCTTAATTATGACTGTATTCATTGCATAAGGAGCAAATCTACAAATGTTCAATTTGAATGCATTTCATATCAATCGAGGAAGCTATCAACTGAGGAAGCTATCAAGTGAGGGAGAGATCAAAGATAGAGGCAGTGCAAGTCATCAAACATATGATTCCGCTAGAGATTCATGGAGGGGCCTACAGAAAGAAAGGGTCATAGGTCAGGCAGGTGTTTGAGGAGTGAACCTGAAGGTTTAGACATAACCTTGAAGAATAAATAAGTTGAGCATGCATTCAAGCAAGCTGGATGCTGGAATTTTTGCAAGAAACGCCAGGGAGGTCATGCACAAGTCACCAAGGAATTTTCCTTGAAATTCATAGGACTGAACTCAAAGGATGGTATGCTTGAAATGCAGGTCTCACCAAACATAATATCCATAGTTATAGAGATTCCAAGGGGGCAAGAAATTTGGTTTAAGAATTTCAAATCTGATATGACCCCATGCAAAGAATTTCTAAATCAGGAGTTCATTAACTCAGGTTTAAACAAGTCTGTTCCTAGAAGTTATGTCAAGGATTCGTGTGCCAATTTGCTCACCTACATACATAGGTACCTTACCTCTGAAGGGAGATATAATAAGGTGTATTCATATCATTTTAAACTTCTGTTACCTTTCTACTTATTTCGTAGCCTAAGAAAAATGTGTGACAAGGTGCAGCTAAGGAAAGAGGCCTATGAGACTTCATTGTTCCACCATGGCTTGGTTAAGTTGATTCTTCTGCATTAACTCCAGAAGGTAGGTAGAGACTAGCCCATGTTCATCTTCATGTCTGGTTTCAAGAACAAGACTGGTCTTAGTCCTCAAAATGGAAAAGATTTGCCAGCAACAATTGATCATCAGGAAGAAACAAGATCCAGGAGGTTTGTAAAGGTGAAGGGTAGGAAACAGGTAAGGGAACCCACCAAACCATTGATAATCCAAGATAAACCCCAACAATCCCAGAAAGAGAAAATTGAAATCAGAGAGAGTGTACATGAATCACCCGCAGGTGAAGTAGTCCAGAGAAGAATGACAAGAGGCCAATTAGCTAAGGAAAAAGGCAAAGCAGTGGTGACTGAAGACACCCCAATTTCAAAGGCAAGTCTTAACGACATATTGCAAGCAATTGAATTGAGGAGTCTCCCCTGGTTCAAGCAGATGTTATAGAGTCAGGAAAAGACAAGGCTAAGAGAAATAAAGCCTCGAAAAAACTCAATTTCAATGATCCGGTTGATAAATTTGTCTTTAAGACAAGAAGACCCATAACGAGGAATTTCAAACACATACAGGAGATAATTCTAGGACTAGATGAAACAGAGGAGATAACATAGTCTCATGAAGGAAAAGATAAAGGTAAAGCAGTTACCCTTCAGGAAGAAGATAGTATTGAAGAGTTGAAAAGAAAGTTGGAATTGGCAAACTTTGAAATTGCTAGATTGTAGAAAGGCTCCAGAAAACATGCAATCAAGGAAGCTTATTTTAACAAAATGCAATCTCAGAGGGAGGACAAAACATTTCAAATACCCGAGGTGGTCGACTGCATTGTTCAATTCTGTAGCTAGAATGTCCCTGCAATAAAGGAAGCACAATTCATCAGAAAGGTCAATACAAATCTGAGGGTTGGGATTAGACTCATGAAGAAGCAAATTGAGGACTTAAAAATGCAGTTAGACCAGCAGAAAGAATCTCCTTAAGGAAGTCACACATCAAATAAGGTTATGTTCCAAATTTTGATGGTTTTTTCTTCTTATAATTTTTCTTGAAGAATCATACCTTTCCACTTAGTTTTGAAAAGCTTTGGAGAAGTTGAAAAGAATGTTTGAATATAAAGAAGCCCAAGATAGAAATTTTTTTATATTAGGCTATGTTTTGGTGATTACACAATAGTTTCGTAGCACTCTATGAAACTGATGAAGATGATGCCTAACGCATAGCAGTTTCGTAGTGCACTACGAAACTGCTGTAGCTACATAATTAAAACTTAGTCAACGAATTTTGAGGGACCGAGGGAATTTTTTTTAAAAAGGAATCTTTTCCATGGATCATGTAACAGTTGTCAACATTACAGGAAGAAACAGGGGGAGAAACATGTTTTCAAACTCTAAATTTTTTGTTATAAAGTGATCAAAGTTACTATAGTTCATGATATGTCAGACAGTTTGGAGGAGGTCTTGTCTTCACACATGGAAAAAGTTGACAGCACATCAAGGACGTGGCATTCTAATATATTTTGGTATAATCAAAGAAGAAGGACATGATTCCTTTGTTTTGAATATCTTTGAGGAAAACCAAAAGCAGATAAATAGGGGCAGTTTCCTACCTTTTAGGAGCAATGGAGAAGATGTAACATAAAAGACCAGCAGGCAGCTACAAACACCTACTACAGCTAAACTAAAAGAGACCACTTGTCAATGAACGAGAATTGATTGTAATTAGTGCTATTATTAGCATGATATGGAGTTAGACTCCTATTTGCCTTAGATCTCTAAAAGGTCTAGTTAGCAGTTTGTTACATTAAATAGGTAGTTGAAGTGTGAATAGGTGTCATAAGAAGTATAATTCGAGTTCCCCTCATGTTGGATGAGGAATCTCAGCCTTGTAAAGAATTCTATATATAGGAGAGAGAGCAATGTACTAAGGGTTGGAAAATAATTGAAAATAGCTTTTATATTTGGCTTTATGTAAAGACTCTTTTTTAGTAGTACAAGATTGGCTTTGGTTCTCAGGACTCAAGAGGGATTCGATGTTCAGAATGTGTTGTATTGTTCTTTTCCCAATATTTGTAGTGTTATGAATGTGCAATCACTTAGAACTCACTCATGGTGCTCTAATTTCCTGTATACATTCATAGATTGTGTGGTCCTATATGTTTTTGGTATGTTCTAAATGTGTTGAATCCTGAATGCCCTAACTTCTATGTTAGGTTGATATCATTGTTATATTGAAATGATTATGACTCCATAAGCCCAATAGATGCCTTTTATTTTTTGTTTCCACCACTTACAATTTTGCATTAGTTTACAAGAGTTAGCCATCTTAATCATAGTCAAAAACATTAATCCTTTGAGAGAGCCCTCTCTGGTTGGGGAGGCTAAGCCTCAGCCTAAAGTAGGTTTGAAATAATTACTTGAGGTCATCCTGGTCTGCAGCCTTCCAGGGTCAGATTTTGAGATAATAGGGGTATGGCTGTTCAAAGAAGTAAGTTGGTAGTTGAGATCGTTAGCTTCCGGATGTTCCTTCACAGTGCTTTGGAAGTTGGCATCGTATGTTATGAGTTAGTGCACAAGCATGGCTCCATTAGAATGAAGATCATCTATGAGGACACATGGGTGTCGAGGTCTCGATTACTCATTGGGATATGCAATATAACTATATGTGTCGGGAAATATGGTACCATCGCAACATGATTCTGGTTACTTCTGGCAGTGGAAGAAATGGAGGGAAATTTCCTTGACAAGACTATGAATCATCTAGCATTTATGAAGGGTAAGAATGGTAGGAATGTTGTGGTTGAATAGGCTATTATATATTGTCATTGGTTGTGGTTAGGTAATTAAAGGACAATTATTTTTCGGAGGCAAATTTAGGGGAATTTGGCCTCCATGTGTAACGATAGTGGTGGAGGCTCAGGGTTTAGAAGCTTAGGGTTTGGTCATGGCAGTGGTGGAAGCATCAAGAATTTGATGGAGAATTCTTGTAAACAAGTTTTAAAGAATATTTTTATGGAAATTAATGAAAGTATAGAAATTCTCTATGCTCACTTATCTCGATTGGGTAAACATATGGAATTATTGTAGAAGACAATGGAATGCATGTGTATCATTGTGTTGAGCGTACAATAGAATTTGGATGACATTGAAATAAAAGTGGAAACTACTACTCTCAAGTTTTTAAAGGAAGTATTCGGGGTTAGGAAAGCCATGGTCTTCAAAACTGCTCATGTCGAGGTTGGCTCTGTTGAGGTTGTTGTTGTTGTTGCTGACGTTGATGATGGAGAGGATGTCGTGGAGGAATTTACAACTATTGTAGATGAACCTGCGGGAGAAGAAATCAATCCGAGTAATTGTTGAAAGTTTTTCATTTTAATATTATATATATGCTATGTCAATGTATTGAATATAGTGGTGTTTTCTAGAGATTTTATAGTTATAGTAATGTTCAAAGACTATATTTAAATAATGTTGGTAGCCAGAAGGTCGCATTCCAATGTAAATCAATGACAATTACAGAGAGCACAATCTTGATTTTTGTATGGCACATGGCCCTTTTCCAGATTATATAATAAAAATTCTACATGGTTGTTTTAAATAATAATAATAATATTTATGTAAATAATATTAGAAACACATTGATATTAACAATATTTTTTTTTGTAAGTTGAAAACTTTTTATTAATCAAAAGGCATATAAAAGGATGTGAAAATGCATATGGTCTCGCCTCGACAAGGTTTGGTAACCAATGCAATAACCATACAACATACAAAAAGAAAAATTTACAACTTAGAGGTCTAGAGACTGAGAACATTCCATAAGACTAAAAGAACAAGGAACACACTAATGAGCATAATCATTTGTCGGAGGTAATTTATGTAGGGATTTCCAACCTAGCACCTAGGGGAGGAGGAGGGTGATACATGTAGCTAACATGGTTCTCGAAGTGAGAAAGATATGTTTCCAATTGTTTAACCTTTTCTGTAAACAAGTTCTCCCTGTGCCAGACCACTACCACCCCTTCATGAACATGCACCGGAAGTACTAAAGCTACTCAAACTTGGCCATAATAGTCCCGTACTCCTCACTGTGAACTTGATCAACGACATCTAGTCGAGAAGAGATGGATTGCACTAGTTTGAGGATAGTTGAGGAGATCCCTGGCCTCCTAGAGCGTGCATAATCAAGAGATCGAGAATGCCCTTCATTGGAGCAACATTGAGGCATTGTACCACATTGAAATCCATTATTGCGACCACCCCCTCCTATGCTGCAACCATATTGCATCAACATATTATAGTGGCTGCCTGCCATGGAAGCATCTCACGAGCTGTGACCTCCATGGGTACCACAACCCCCACAACCAACAACTCTCGAGGAAATCACTCCCCGCATCAAGCTCCAACCATGGATAGATACATGAACACCCCAAGACTTAGTGATGGGAGAAGAACCTTCATGCTTCGCCAAGGCTATTATGTGTGAAGAGCAACGACTGGGCTTCACGATGGAGATGAAAGGGAAGCTGCAGAGCCATGGAAAAGAAACAACTAGAAAACTACCACTTTCAACTAGGAACCAATCAGACCTAGCTGGAGACTAGAGATAAGAGGAAAATAAACACAAAATTCCCCACCACTAAGATACCTCCACGTGAATAGATATGTGTCAGACAAGAGTGGAAGAAAGATACCTGGGGGAAGATCCAAATAGACAATAGAAAACACCTAAGATGAAAGTAAGAGATAAGGCCCCAAATTCAATACCAACACGAGAGCTAAAATAGAGCATCTGGGGGAGAATTTGGACCAATGGTCTCAAAAGGTAAGAGTTAGGATGCGAGAAGACCCAGAATAGCCACCCCGAGAGCTATAACACTACTCACAAACCCAAATCTATGAGAGAAAGGATCATAGATATAGCACAAAGTAGTCTAGTAGCATTCCCCAACCAGCGAAGGCAAGAAAGCTTAGGAGTGGAAAGCAATTAAGTATGGACACAACTTGAATTGAAGAAGGTGCATCTACTAGAGAAGGGCTATGAGGGAAAGTTTCTCTATTAGCAAATGTAGGAGAGAGAATGACACTTGAGGCAAGCCTGAAGTGTTCCAAAAAGAGGACCACCATAGACTAGAAGCTAAAAATATTATGAGCAAAGGAGGAGGTGCATAACACAAAGAACCATTAGACAACTTGAGAGAATTTCCATAGATGGAATACAACAAGAGGAGGAGTGGTTACATCACATCGATACAATTCGACATAGGAAGAAATAAATGGTTCGCTCACGTAGAATCAAAAGTATTAACTTTGACATGGTGGATGAGTTGATTTCCTTCCCTCTCCCACGTTAAGCATTGTAAAACTGGCATCCGTCACGTGAGGGGTGGCTACCTTGGTCTAACACCCCATCAGAGAGATATTAACAATATTGATATTAATTTAGATGTCATTTTTTTGGATTCAACTGTGTTAAGTAAGTCATTCATCTATGACCATTTTTATGAGAGGTAGTCATAGCTCATTAATTTCTCATGATTTTTGAATAGTCCACTTAGCACTCATTTCATTAGATGATGCTCATAGGGGTGAAGAAGTGGGATTGAAACTAATGAAATGAATCACACAGCATCAATCATCACTTCTGGGGCTTGCAGCTGGTAATCAAGACTTCCTCGGAGGTTACCCATCCAAGATCGCCTCTGGCTCAAGCGTTCTTAACTGTGGTGTTTTCCACAAAATCAAGCCCACTTAGCTTGTTAGCCCATTTGGAAAACCTTAGCAAGTATTGTTCCTCATGAACCATTCAAGTAAATTTCTCTTCACTCTTTTGAATAAAGTATCAAGGGTTTACACAGTGCATTATATTAGATATCATTTTTTGGGATTCAACAGTGTTAAGTAAGTCATTCATCTATGACCATTTCCATGAGAAGTAGTAATAGCTCACTAATTTCTCATGATTTTTGAATAGTCCACTTAGCACTTATTGCATGAGGTGATGCTCACAGGGGTGAAGAAGTGGGATTGAAACTACTGAAATGAATCACACAATGTCAATCATCACTTCTGGGGCTTGCACCCGGTAACCAAGACGTCTTGGGAGGTCACCCATCCTAGATCACCTCTTGCTCAAGTGTGCTTAACTGTGGAGTTTTCCCCACATTCAAGCCCACTTAGCTCACTACCACATTTGCAAAACCTTAACAAGTATTGTACCTCATGAACTGTTCAAGTAGAGTTCCCTTCACTCTTTTGAATTAAGTATTGCTGGTTTTCGCAATGCATTATATTAGACATCATTTTTTTGGATTCTAATGCATTAAGTGAGTCATTCATCTATGACCATTTCCATAAGAGGTAATCGTAAATGACTAATTTCTTAGGATTTTTTAATAGTCTACTTAGCGCTCATTGCATCAGGTGATGCTCACTGGGGTGAATAAATCCACATAGAACTCATTGCATCGCTGTAATAAATCCTCGATAGCGACCTATGGATAAAGTAATATCGAGATAGATGTTTTGGCAGCAGATTAGATTGCCTGCCCAAGCTGCTTTATTACAACGATTAACACATTTTATTGGAAGAAAGCACTTTGATTAGTAATATTGTCAATATTATTCTAGTTTTAGTAGTAATATTATCATTTTATAAAATTTAATGCTAGATTTTTGAAATATTTCTGAATCTGATGAGAGTAGAAAAATTTATGTCCAAATGCATAATAATAAAGCATGGTACAAAACGTCCATGTAGAAGTTCAATTTACAAAAGCAGAGGAAAATCTGGGCAATTTCTCTACACTAGTTTCAACATCTATCATTTTGTCTTTTTGGGTCACATCACGATTCCGGTTTCACATTCCTTACTCTTGAGAGTCGTAGAACAATGATATGAGTTTGGCAGGCTATTGATAAGAGACGTACCAAATGAAATACAAATACAGAAGAGATGGGTATGAGCACTGTGGTGGTGAGCATTGAAAGAGTTCAGCGCTTTGTCACTTCAGTAAGCTATCTCATCAACTTGTGCGAGTGTGCTGCGAAAGAGACAGAGAATTTATTTTCATGTTCATATCCGCACGTTTTGAGGCCGAGGAGGGTTCAGATTGGACGACAGCGAGTAAGAATGGATGATGGAATTGTTGGTCGCTGTCACTATGTGCCGTCCAGTCTTTGAAAAGCTTGCATTATTGGCTTTCTCATGTTCATTATGCTGAAGTGAATGAATGATGCTTCCAATTAATCTTTGACGGAGTCAGGCAGAAGAAATTGAGGTTAAATCTTGATTTGTTGCAGTTAAAATGGTTTTTTAACTACATATTTGGATTTAGCAAAAACACTTGGGACGCTTTGATTGTGTAGAAACTAGCTATCAAACTTGCGATTCCAATAAATTGCGATTCCAATAAATTGCTGCCGGATTTCGACCGGAAAAATCCACCAAAAAAAACTTTCAAAAAGTCAACTGCAAAATTTATTATATTTTTTTTTAAGTCCAAGTATAAATATCAGAGAAAAATAAAAACACTATCATCCTTAAAAAAACACCATTAAAAATAAAAAAAATATATTAAAACTTAGATGTCTCTTATGTCTCTTAACGTGTCCCTCTCAACCTAAATTGCTTCTTACAATTCAAATCGTGATATTTAAAACTGGAGTTGTCTATAATGCGACTTTTTGGAGATTCCGGTGACGGAATCCGGCGAAAGAAATGAGGTTAAATCTTGATTTTTAGCAGTTAAAATGGTTTTTTAACTGCATATTTGGATTCAACGCTCTGGAAAACCCCTGGGAACCATTGATTCTGCAGAAACTAGCTATCAAACTTGAGATTCCAATGAATTGCTGCCGGATTTTGACCAGAAAAATCTGCCAGAAAAGCTTTCAAAAAGTCGCGTTATAGAATACTGCTTTAAAACTTATGCGTTATGCTTGTCAAGTGTGTTAGGGTTCAAACTACCCGTTAGGTGTGGCCATTGGGGACTGCAACCATAGTTCTGACGAGCCCTAAGGCACTTGTAATGCTCCATCAATGCTTTTTCTGCTTTAAATTTTAGTGTAAATATAATATGGGAAGTATAATATGACAATATTGTATAAAGCTCCTTAATTATATATATAATATAATAATAATATAAAGTTTTTATTAATAACAATTGTATTATAACCCTGCCGCAAATATATAGAAAAGTTTTATGTTTAAAATTTAATATAATATAATATAATATTTCCTGTAATAACTAATCCTAAACATACTCCATCCTAAATGATTTATTTTTCAATTAAATTTGTATTTATGATATCGTTTATTTAATGATATTTTTCTATTATTAAAATTATTCTAATATTATTTTAGATTTAGTATGAATATTTATGGTTTGTTTATAAAATTTAAATTTATTAATCGTTATTGTAAATTTAAATAATAATTATTACAGTAAATTATAGTAATATAATAATAACATTAAGTTCTGTAATAGAAATATAAAGTTTGACTAGACTTATAATAATCTCAAGCTTTATTACTAAGTGTAACGATATTAATATTAAATTTTATCACTGTTTTTTTTGCTTCGACGAAAAGTTACATCTATAATTGCCTTGGTTTTGTATTAAAATAATGTCTAATAATATTATTAATTTTTTAGCAATAATATAATAATATTAAATATCACTTGTTCTAATATTAATATTTATATAACATTAATAACAATTATATAATACTATATTAATATTAATGCTTATACAACGTTAATAATAATTATATAATACTAATATGAGTTTTAATTAATATTCCCTATTAGAAATATTGATAAGGTTAATATTTATATTTATAACATTAATAAGTATATTATTAATAACTATAATAATATTACATTAATACGTTATGACCAGGGTTGGAATTTAGATTCTTTATTACTTGTCAAATAATTTTTTTTTGACGTTTTGGGTTTTATGTTGGCCGTCAAGGAACGTTATGTTTAAAATTTTGCTCTTCAATCAAAATGTTTTGATAATAAATCGACCCTTCATCAATAAAGGTTTAATTAAAAAAATACTTTTCAATCACACCATTGTGTTAATTTTTCCTCACATATTTATAATAAGAAAAAAACAACGTGACCATGACTAAATGATTTGTTGAATCATAAAGGTTGTTTTACTCATGGATGGGATCCATAACTCCCAACCGACTAAATGATTTGTTGAATCATAAAGGTTGTTTTACTCATGGATGGGATCCATAACTCCCAAACCA
>APFE030618095.1:0-22431 GCA_000404065.3 Pinus taeda | reverse complement strand
ATAATAATATTTATATTTTTTATTAGGTCTTTTTGTTTTGTTGAAGTTCCTTTCGAGTCATTGGTGACCTCACTCCCAAAGCATGTGGGGCCTATTACTGCTTCCAAGTTTGTCATCAGAATATTGAGGTTAAAGATGTATCCTTGTCGGATGGAGCACGTCATACCTCAATCACTTACGCTAAGAGAGTGTTAATTAGGAAATACACATGTATGTGGCCCTTTACTAGATTGATAGAAGCCTTGATTAAGAAAACCTCGAATCACATGATGAAGGGTGAGATTTCCTTCTCTCCTATTCGCAATATATTTTTCACCTTCTTATGTGAAAACAAGGAGGATAAGGAGGTTGTATTTTCTAATGGACCATATTTCTTTGCCTTGAGAGGGATGTATTTAAACAAATGGTGCCTCAATTTTAACAGTAATGAGGATATACCTATTGCCACTACTGTTTCGATCAAGCTTACGCATCTCCCTAACCCCTCCTAGAGCAATGATTGCCTTCGAACTATTGGTAATGGAGTGGGGAAATTGTTGAATAAGTCTAAAACAAAAGGCTCACTATTTCATTTTTCTCAAATATGTGTAGAAGTAGACTTGGAGAAGGGACGTTCAACTTTAATTAACCTAAATATGGGATAATGGAAACACATAAATGTCTTGGACTATGAACAAATCCCATTTAAATGAAGACACTGTCATGACTATGGTCACTTTGCCAGTGACTGCAACGAAGCTGGGAATGATAAAAGTTTGGATGCCTCGGCTCCTCCGGAGGGGCATTGGATAAAACCTAAAAGAGCTATGAAAGGTAAAGCTTCGATGTGAAAATCACATCGTATGGTGGTAAATAATATGACTATGTCCTCCTCAAATCCATTCAAAGTGATGAGAAATGAGGATATGGAGTTGGAGGCTCCCCCTAACATAAATGTTGAGGAGAATATGGAAATAGAAGAAGGAGAACTAGTAGTGGAAAGTAGCCCAAAGGAGGGTGCAAGTTAATTTACTCTGTCAAAGTATGTTCGTGTCATTGATGCACCACTGAGCAGCCTGCTGAAAGGTTCAGATCATGCTGTCACTCAGAATTTATTCCAAACCCTATCCTAGGTTTATCATTGTAGTAGTGAGGAAATCGACCCCACTAAGAAAATAGGGAGACCAAACAAAAGGACACTGAGAGAAAGAGAAGAAAAATTAAATAAAAATTGGGTAATAAAATAGTCATCTCAAAAATTTTGAAAGGGAGTAAGATAAACAATGAAGGAGAGGATGGTGGTTTCTCCCCCTCCACCCACAAGTAATGAAAGTAATTTCCTGGAACATAAGGGGGCTAGGAAACCCTGCTAAAATCCTAGCAGTTAGAGACATAATGAAACAATAATATATGTGATTTATTCCGAAGTTCTACTTATAACTAGTATGGATCAAAGAAGCCTCAATTCAACAATAATATTTGTTAGTATTATTTCTTCACGAAACAAAGTTATAAGAAGTGGAGGCGATGAAAGAAGTTGGAAATTTTTGGAGTGAGATCTCAAGGTTAACACGATTGTCAAAGGGAAATTCATGAGGACAAGGCATATTTTGGTTGAATAAGAAGTTCACTCTGGTTGAATAAATTAAGACAGGATCCTGGATTATGGTTCTTTTGGAGTAAAATGATACAGGGGGAAGAATTTCCTTCATAAACATCTATGGTCTAGTTTTATATAGCAACAAGGAAGAATTCTGGGCCTTACTAGAGGTGATAAAGGAAAGGTATTACCACATTAATAGTCTAATGGGAGGTTATTTCAACACATTAGTAAATATGAATGAAAAACGTGGTGGGTTTGTGATCAAGAATCCCTTTAGAGACAAAATTGAGGAAATAATGGAACAATGGGACCTAACTGATATGTAACCAAAGATTGGGAAATACACATAGCCTAATAGATGGTTGCTCATTATATTGTTTCTTGCCTAAATAGGGTTTTTTTTGCATAGCAACTCGCTTTTCAATTGTTTGGACTACTCTTCATCTATTGAATCTCATGGAGACTTAGATCATCTCCCTATCATGATTTCAATAGAAAATATTGAAAATCTTGGGTCCTTTCCTTTCAAATTCAATGCAGATTGGTGCCAATATTAAGAGGTTGGGCATAAAATAAAGCGATATTTGATTTGCCATGCCAAGGGCCCACCCAAATATGTTTGGGAATCTAAGCTAAAAAGCATCAAAAAAGAATTAAGGAAATGACTTAAAGACAACTATCAGCCTCCACAGAAAAAAAGAAGAGAGAAAGTCTAGGAATTAGAAGAACATTACAGTATGATGGAAAATATCCATATCGAAGAGTCACATATTGAAAAGTAAAGAGACCTCTCCCCTCAAAATTTCAATCTTAGAAGGTAAGAGGAAAATCTTTGGAGGCTTAAATCTTGTAGTTATTGTTTGAAAGATAGGGAATCTAACACTTCCTTCTTCCACAAACAAGCAATGGCTTGAGAGAATAGGAATAGAATCATGGAAATAAAAGTTGTGCATGGGTAAATAGTCATCACCTCATTAGAAATCAAATTGGAGGAAAATAATCACTTTAAATATCTTCTCAGCATGGAGTGCATTCCTTTAGAAGGAACCGCTGCTTTTCTTCAGGCATTTCCTAGTTTGTCTCCCCACCTTCTAATGTGTCTCTCACTAGTAAAATTTCAGAAGAAAAATTTCAAAGTGTGATTTGGAATTTGGAACCTAAGAAGGTTGCACGTCCAGATGGTTTTCTATTAGTTTTTATCATATACTCTTCAGCATCATCAAACAATACCTGATTAATATGTTGAACTATAGTAGAGCTAAAAATAAATTGGGTGGTTGCACTAACTCTTCCTTTCTCGCTCTGATCCCAAAAGATGCGAATCCCTCCACCTTCTCTTGATTCTAGCCTATCTTGCTTTGAAATTCTTCCTATAGAATCTTGATGAAAATAATTTCCAATAGAATTAAACCCTGCTCCCCTACATTATTTCTGAGAACCAAGGTGGGTTCATTCACCATCAAAACATCTTAGATAATATCATCGTGGTGCAGAAAGCAATGGAGAAGATGCAATGATAATCGTTTGGTCAGGTAAATCACTCCCCCTCTTCCTCATCTTTGAAAAGTTGGAATTTACTAATGAATTCATCTCTTGGATGAAAAATTTTATTGGTTCACCCTGGATCGCCCCTCTTATCAATGGTCACCTCACCCCCTTCTTCGCCACCTCTAGAGTTCTTCATCAAGGTTTCCCTCTCTCGCCTTTTCTTTATATAATCATGGTTGAAGGTCTAAATAGTGAATTAGAATTTGGGTGGTTGGATTGGTCCATCCGAGTTCTTAATATTGCAAGAAATGTCAGGTGAATTAAGCACTCTTAGTTTGTCGATGATACTCTTCTGATTGGAGGAGTCTCAGTAGCAATTGCTTCCAGATTCAAAAGAACTCTAGATGAATTTGTTCAAATCTCTCGAGGTTTGATCAATAAATGGAAATATCAATTAATTGACTATAATTTCCAAGGGGAAATGATGAATGAAATTAGTCGCCTACTGGACATCCCCGTGGGCCTTCACTGAACTTCCTTCAAATATCTTGGTATTCCTATATCCCTAAAACGGGCCTCAGGGGAATATTGGGAAAACATACTTCAAAAAATAAGGAAAAAGGTGCACTCTTGGAGAGTTATATGGCTCAATTTGGCTAGAAAAATTACCCTCATCAAATCTATTCTATATTCCATCCTGGTTTATTTGGGTGTTGATCTCTTACCACCAAGTTACATCAATCAACAAATAAGCAGGCTCATCCAAAAATCTTATGGCAATGAGGCAAGGGTAATGACGACAAATTCCCCCTTGTTAACTGGAATTTTGTTAAGAAACCTAAGAATTTGGGAGGATTGGCAATAAAGGATCTTGAACGGGATAATCTGGTGTTGGAGGCTAGACTGGTTTTGAGGCTTCCCTCAGATTCCAATCAGTGGTGGAAGAAGGACTTTATAAGGAAATATTTCCACAAAAATCACCTCAAAAGACTCAAGGATAAATCTTGGGAAGGGAAAGGATAAAAAAATCTATAGGTTGTGCAAAGACTCATCATTTCTCATTTTGAACCATCTTGGTTGGCTTCCTAGGAATGGAAAACCCATTCTTATTAGATCTGATTGTCCATAAAGAATTGACCTGATTTTTTGTGGCTGGCTAGTGAAGCATAGTTTCTCCCACCTTGCAGATATCTCTTGTTTGGATAATATCAGTTTGTGGTGTGGGTGGCTTCGACTGGAATTTCCCAATCCCCTACTCTTGCACTAGCATCTTTTGATCGAAAGTCTTAAAAGGGTTGCTCTAATAATCACTAGAAAACTAGACAAACAAGCCTCATTGGGAGGAAAAGGAAAGAAATATTATTTTAAAGAGCACTATATTGTCTTAATAAATAACCCCTCTCCCCCCTTTCTTCCTTCTAAATTATGGGCAAAAAATTGGAGTGGCAATGGACATCCTATGGTTAACATATTTTGCTAGGAATTGGTCTACATGAAAATCCTTATGGTAGGGAATTTAAAGAAGAGGAAAATCAATGGGCCCTCCTATTGTGTTCTGTGTGGTAATACAGAGGATTTCATCAAGAATTTATTTTTCCATTGGTCATGTGCTGTGGATGCCTAGAACTATGCCCTAGCAGATTTGGCGCCCATACCCCAAACCGTGGATTATTGGAGTGAAATGTTTATTCATTGGAAACATAAATATCCTTGTTCGTAAAAATTTTTGTTAAGACGTTGTTGGATGGAAATTCCTAAGTATATTTTTTGGTTCATATGGTTGTGTCGTAATCAGGATATTTTTCAAATTCAACACCATAATTCTGAAACTACTCCAATAAAGAGAATGATACTACCCTTTAAGGTTATCTCTTCTTCGAGCTTCGATGCTTCGAACATGAATGAGATGATTAGCTATGAATAATATTGGCTCAGGATCTTCAACTCTGACCTCAAATACCCTCTCTCAAAGTCTTATCATCCTCTTCCATTGTATATCAAACATAAAGGGGATGGATTTATTGAATTGTAAAGGGAATTTGGGAACAATCAACTATATCTTGATGGACCTTTGAAAGATAACCCCAGAAAGGCTAGAGTGAGAAGGGTAATTTTTAACCTTGAAGAAAAAATAGAAATAAAGTACGCATGGGGTCTTGGCATTGTGACAAAAAATGAAGCGGATGCCCTTTCTCTTTTGTAGGGTCTGAGTATTAGTTTGACTAATGGTGTCAAAATTTTGTCTATAGTTGGCGAATCCATGATGATTATTCATAAATGTATCAAGCTCCTTGAAAAAATCAATATTCTCAATGATGAAACCTCCTCAATCATTGCAAGGATTATTTATGTTTTAAAAGATTTTGAAAAGGTAAATTTGGTCCATGTGTTGTGTGCCAATAACCTCTTAACAGATGGTCAGACCAACTCGAGGGTGATGCTGGAAGAAGAGAGTTTATGTATAA
The DNA here is from genome assembly GCA_000404065.3 of Pinus taeda. Lineage (NCBI taxonomy): Eukaryota > Viridiplantae > Streptophyta > Pinopsida > Pinales > Pinaceae > Pinus > Pinus taeda. Next base: position 16,896 of record APFE030618095.1, on the reverse strand, counting down.
ATCAAGACAAAACCTCATGTCATATCTGCTGATTTGTAGCACCAAGATGGCATTGTGCCATGGGGGTTGTTATCGCTTAAGAATTCTAACTCCCAAACTGCTCACATTAGTTTGATGGTAAAGGTTCGATGCTAGTCTAGGTTTGACTTTTTGTTTGCGTTAGAGTCTCAGTCTTAGGAGTCTTGATGGTATACTTAAATAGAGGTCAACTATGCATTCTCATTCATCACTGGTCTCATAACTCACACAATTTCCATGTGTCAGCTTTGTTCAAATGTTATTATGTCCTACAAAGCTCTTTAGGTGATTTCGTAGCGCATAATCCAGATTTTACACTGGCTGTGCTACGAAATAGGAGATTTGTGCAATACGTAGCAAATATTTCCCAACTGTCAAATCTGTCAAGTTCAGTTATGGTTGCACCATCCACTGTCATCTTATACACTCCACATATCATGTCCAACTTCTTATCTCCATCATTACAGTCGCTAGGTACTCTGGTACACTCGGATTGCAAGTTCCAAGAAAAGCCAGGTATTCACAGTCTTAATTATGATTGTATTCATCGCATAAGGAGAAAATCTACAAACGTTTAATTTGAATGCATTGCATATCAAGCGAGGCAGCTATCAAGTGAGGCAGCTATCAAGCGAGGTAGAGATCAAAGATTGAGATAGTGTCAGTCATGAAACATATCATTTCACTAGAGATTCATGGAGGGGTCTGCAGAAAGAAAGGGTCACAGATCAGGCAGGTGTTTGAGGAGCAAACCTGAATGTTTAGACATAAACTTGAAGAACAGAGGAGTTGAGCATGCATTCAAGCAAGCTGGATGTAGGAATTTTTGCAAGAAACTCTAGGGAGGTCATGCACAAGTCACGAAGGAATTTGCCTTGAATTTCACAGGACTGAACTCAAAGGTTGGTATGCTTGAACTGCAGGTCTCACTAGACGTAATATCCACAGTTATGGAGATTCCAAGGGGGCAAGAAAGTTTAGAATTTCAAATTTGATATGACCCCATGCAAAGAATTTCTGAAGCACGAATTCATTAACTTAGATTTAAACAAGTATGTTCCTAGAAGTTATGTCAAGGACTCGTATGCCAGTTTTCTCACCTGCATACAGAGGTACCTTACCTTTGAAGGGAGATATAATAAGGTATATTCATATCATTTTAAACTTCTATTGCATTTCACAGGAAAGACATCTATTGATTTACCTTTCTATTTATTTCGTAGCGTAAGCAAAATGTGTGACAACGTGTAGCTAAGGAAAGAGGCCTATGAGACTTCATTGCTCCACCATGGCTTGGTTAAGTTGATTGTTTTGCATGAACTCTAGAAGGTAGGTAGAGACTGGCCCACGTTCATCTTCATGTCTGGTTTCAAGAACGAGAGTGATCTTAGTCCTCAAAATGCAAAAGATTTTCCAGCAATAATTGATCATCAGGCAGAAATAAGATCCAGGAGGTTTATAAAGGTGAAGGCTAGGAAACAAGTAAGGGAACCCACCAAGCCACTGATAATCCAAGATACACCCCAACAATCCTAGAAAGAGAAAATTCAAATCAGAGAGGGTGCATGTGAATCACCCATAGGTGAAGTAGTCCACAGAAGAACGACAAGAGGCCAATTAGCTAAGGAAAAAGGCAAAGAAGTGGTGACTGAAGACACCCCAGTTTCAAAGGGAAGTCTTAACGACATATTGCAGGCAATTGATATTGAAGAGTCTCCCTTGGTTCAAGCAGATGTGATAGATTCAGGAAAAGAAAAGGCTAAGAGAAATAAAGCCTCGGAAAAACTCAAGTTCGATGAGCCGATTGATAAATTTGTCTTTAATCCAAGAAGAACCATAACGAGAAATTTCACACACATACAGGAGATAATGCCAGGAGCAGATGAAATAGAGGAGATAACACAGTCTCATGAAGGAAAAGATAAAGGTAAATCACTTACCCTTCAGGAAGAAGATAGTATTGAAGAGTTGAAAAGAAAGTTGGAATTGGCAAATTTTGAAATTGCTAGATTGAAAGCCTCCAGAAAACATGCAATCAAGGAAGCTTATTTTAACCAAATGCAAGCTTAGTGGGAGGACAAAACATTTCAAATACCCGAGGTGGTTGACTGTAATGTTCAATTCCGTAGCTAGACTGTCCCTGCAATAAAGGAAGCACAATTCATCAGAAAGGTCAATACAAAGTTGAGGGCTGGGATCAGAGTCATGAAGAAGCAAATTGAGGACTTAAAAATGCAGTTAGACCAGTAGAAAGAATCTTTTTAAGGAAGTCACACATCAAATAAGGTTATCTTCCAAATTTTGATGGTTTTTTCTTGTTATAATTTTTCTTGAAGAATCATAAATTTCCACTCACTTTTGAAAAGCTTTGGAGCAGTTCAAACGAATGTTTGAATATAAAGAAGCTCAAGATAGAAAATTTTTGATATTAGGTTGTGTTTTGGTGACTACATAGAAGTTTCGTAGCACGCTACAAAATTGTTGAAGATGATGCCTAATGCATAGCAGTTTCATAGCACACTACAAAAACTATTGTAGCTACATAATTAAAACTCAGTAAACCAATTTTGTGGGACCGAGGGGAAATTTTTGAAAAAGGAATCTCTTCCAAGGATCATGTAACATGTGTAAACATGCAACAAGGGAAGAAACAGGGGGAAGAAACATGTATTCAAACTCTAAACATTTTGTTATAAAGTGATCAGAGTTACTATAGTTCATGATATGTCAGACAGTTTGGAGGAGGTCTTGTCTTCACACATGGAAAAAGTTGACAGCACATCAAGGATGTGGCATTCTAATATATTTTGGTATAATCAAAGAAGAAGGACATGATTGATTAGTTTCGAATATCTTTGAGGAAAACCAAAAGCAAATAAACAGGGGCAGTTTCCTACCTTTCAGGAGCAATGGAGAAGATGTAACATTAAAGACCAGCAGGCAGCTACAAACACCTACTACAGCTAAACCAAAAGAGACCACTTGTCAAAGAACAAGAATTGATTGTAATTAATGCTATTATTAGCATGATATGGAGTTAGAATCCTATTTTCCTTAGATCTCTAAATGGTCTAGTTAGCAGTTTGTTACATTAAATATGTAGTTAAAGTGTGAATAGGTGTCATAAGAAGTAGAATTTAAATTCTCCTCATGTTGGAGGAGGAATCTCATACTTGTAAAGAATTCTATATATAGGAGAGAGAGCAATGTACTCAGGGTTTGAAAATTATTGAAAAAAGCTCTGATATTTGGCTTTATGTAAAGACTCTATTTTAGTAATACAAGATTGGCTTTGCTTCTCAGGACTCATGAGGGATTGGATTTTCAGAATGTGTTGCATTGTTGTTTTCCCAATATTTGCAGTGGTATGAATGTGTAATCACTTAGAACTCACTCATGGTGCTCTAATTTCCTGTATACATTCATAGACTGTGTGCTCCTATATGTTTTTGGTATGTTCTAAATGTGTTGAATCTTGAATGCCCTGACTTCTATGTAAGGTTGATATGATTGTTATATTGAAACAATTATGACTCCATAAGCCCAATAGATGCCTTTTATTTGTGTTTCCACCACTTACAATTTTGCATTCATTTACAAGAGTTAGCAATCTTAATCATAATCAAAAACAATAATCCTTTGAGAGAGCCCTCTCTGGTTGGGGAGGCTAAGCCTCAGCCTAAAGTAGGTTTCAAATAGTTACTTGAGGTCTTCCTGGTCTGCAGCATTCGAGGATCAGATTTTGAGATAACATTTTGGTGCGTCTGTCAGGAATCTGAAGATTATTCTTTCCTGAAAAAAAAGACTGAACTTCTGAAGGTAGCAGGAGCTCAGAAGAATTTTTGAGGCTGCAATCTACCTTGGCGACTTCATTGTTGAATAATTTTAAATTCCTAGATTCATGGTGATTCCACTGGATTTATGAAGGACCCAGATGCTACCATTCGTATTTCAAGGTATGCATGCATAAATTTTTCAGGAATTCATGGTTTCCCAAATCATTTTCCCAAGGATGCATATTTTCTAAGGAATGGTCCAAAATTCAATGGAGAAGATTTGAAATTAACTTTGAAGCATATATTAGATTTTTGTGTCTTTACCGAGCTTCTTAGAGTTCAACATGAGGATGTTTGCGTTATGTTGTTCTATGATTCATTTCAAGGGAAATGTAAACAGTGGGTTGAAAGCTTTCCTGCCAAATCTATTAGGTCATTTGCAGACTTTTGGCTTATATTTTTGGAGGAATGGATAGATAGATCAGATCTAGTGGCAAACTATCCTTCAATTCAAGGTTTCAAACAATGGAATGATGACCATATTAATTAAGAAATAGATGAAATTTTTTCTTTGTCCTTGTCTTCGTATTTAAAATCATTTGAATGCAAGACATAATATAAGATGACATTTTTGAATGAAGTTGCTAAAGACATTGAAGGTTTACAAGGTCCAATTCAATCATATAGTCTTCATGGTTATGATTATTCTTTTCAAAAGATTTCTATGGCAGAACACAAGGAGAGGGTGTTGCTTCATTTCTCTTTCATGATTGAGGAAGAGTACACTCTTATTGAAGATCAGTTTGCACAATCAGAAAGTTATGAGAATCATCAAGCTGATCATGTATTTTGGGATCCTATAACTAAATACATGGAAGAGTTTTACTCTCCAATATTTCAGTTTTTCCATGAAGATCAGAGGCAATTTCAGTGGCAGTGGTCATCACAATATCATAGTTGCTCTGAATTCTGATGTAGTCAAAACTCAAATATTAGATAAGACAAATGATTGGCTACATTGGAAATTTCACATTGATTGAGATGAAAGAAGTTTGAAATTGATAGGGTAGGTACGTAGGAAATTGCAAATAAGCTCAAGGTTGACTGAGCATTTTTAAGTAGATGTAGTTTTCTTTCTCCTATAGTGATCATGAAGCTTAAGCCCGAGGTGAAGGCCGAAGAAGCTGGAAAAAGATGCTCGTCAAACAAATCTATGTTTATCCTAAAATGGATGAAGCACTGGACCTGCGAGTTTTTAGTCCACTACAGGAGCACACTATCCCAAGTGGAGCCACTATTATCACTTAAGAATTCTAATTCCCAAACCGCTCACATTACTTTGATGGTAAAGGTTCGGTGCTATTATAGGTTTGTTTTTTGTTTGCCTTAGATTCTGAGTCTTAGGAGTCTTGATGGTATACTTAAATAGAGGTCAACTATACATTCTCATTCATCACTTGTCTCATAACTCACACAATTTCCATGTGTCAGCTTAGTTCCAATTTTATTATGTGCTACAATGCTCTTTAGGTGATTTCATAGCGTATAAATCAGTTTTAGGTGTTTTCGCAGCGCAACATGTTTTACGTGATTTCATAGCGCATAATCCAGATTTTACATTGGCTGCGCTACGAAATTGGAGATTCGTGCAATCTGTAGAAAATATTTCCTAACTGTCAAATCTCTTAAGTTTAGTTATGGTTGCATCATCCACTGTTAGCTTATACACTCCACATATCATGTCCAACTGCTTATCGCCAGCATTACAGTCGCTAGGTACTCTAGTACACTCGGATTGCATGTTCGAAGAAAAGCCAGGTAATCACAGTCTTAATTATGATTTTATTCATTGCATAAGGAGAAAATATACAAACGTTCAACTTGAATGCATTGCATATCAAGCGAGGCAGCTATCAAGTGAGGCAGCTATCAAGCGAGGTAGAGATCAAAGATTGAGACAGTGCGGGTCATCAAACATATCATTCTGCTAAAGATTCATGGAGGGGTCTGCAGAAAGAAAGGGTCACAGGTCAGGTAGGTGTTTGAGGAGAAAACCTGAAGGTTTAGACATAACCTTGAAGAACAGAGAAGTTGAGCATGCATTCAAGCAAGCTGGATGTTGGAATTTTTGCAAGAAACTCGAGGGAGGTCATGCACAAGTCACCAAGGAATTTGCCTTGAATTTCACAGGACTGAACTCAAAGGTTGGTATGCTTGAACTGCAGGTCTCACCAGACGTAATATCCACAGTTACGGAGATTCCAAGGGGGCAACAAAGTTGGTTTAGGAATTTCAAATTTGATATGACCTCATGCAAAGAGTTTCTAAAGCAAGAGTTCATTAACTCAGATTTAAACAAGTCTCTTCCTAGAAGTTATGTCAAGGATTTGTATGCCAATTTGCTCACCTACATACAGAGGTACCTTACCTGTGAAGGGAGATAGAATAAGGTGTATTCATATCATTTTAAACTTTTGTTGCATTTCACAGGAAAGACATCTATTGATTTACCTTTCTACTTATTTCGTAGCCTAAGCAAAATGTGTGACAAGGTGCAGCTAAGGAAAGGGGCCTCTGAGACTTCATTGTTCCACCATGGCTTGGTTAAGTTGATTGTTTTGTATGAACTCCATAAGGTAGGTAGAGACTGGCCCATGTTCATCTTCATGTCTGGTTTCAAGAACGAGACTAGTCTTAGTCCTCAAAATGCAAAATATTTGCCAGCAACAATTGATAATCAGGCAGAAACAAGATCCAGGAGGTTTATAAAGGTGAAGGCTAGGAAACAGGTAAGAGAACCCACCAAGCCACTAATAATCTAAGATACACCCCAACAATCCCAGAAAGAGAAAATTCAAATCAAAGAGGGTGCACATGAATCACCCACCAGTGAAGTAGTCTAGAGAAGAATGACAAGCGGTCAATTAGCTAAGGGAAAAGGCAAAGAAGTGGTGACTGAAGACACCTCGGTTTCAAAGGGAAGTCTTAACGACATATTGTAGGCAATTGATATTGAAGAGTCTCCCCTGGTTCAAGCAGATGTGATAGTGTCAGGAAAAGACAAGGCTAAGAGAAATAAAGCCTCGAAAAAACTCAAGTTCGATGATCCGGTTGATAAATTTGTCTTTAAGCCAAGAAGACCCATAACGAGGAATTTCAAAAACATACAGGAGATAATGCCAGGAGTAGATGAAATAGAGGAGATAACACAGTCTCATGAAGGAAAAGATAATGGTAAAGAAGCTACCCTTCATGAAGAAGAGAGTATTTAAGAGTTGAAAAGAAAGTTGGAAATGGCAAACTTTGAAATTGCTAGATTGAAGAACGCCTCCAGAAAACATGCAATCAAGGAAGCTTATTGAGACATCAATGAAAACTGAAATAGCTCTAGTACAAGCTAGTATGCATGTAAATGACAAAAAGCATTCAAATAAATCAAGAAAACATCACGCACACAAGAGAAAATGCAAAAAGCGATAGAAATGCTGAAAAGGACAAGTTGAGACCACTTACCCATGAATAACTGAGCCAGATGTGTCGAAGAGTCCTGGATGTGTTGTAGGACATCAAAGCTCGAAGATCAATGTCAAAGAATGAGCTTTGATGCATCGAATAAATAATTTTGTGCTCATGACACGCATACCACAAATCTAGAAAAAAAGCAACACTTGGAGGAATGTTTCTAAAATGATTTTGCATGTAACCTCCAGCTGCTAAAAATACCCCCTTGAATCATGGGATGCTTTTTTCATGTTGCCTCTTTCTATTCCAAGAAAAATAAATCTGTGCATGCAAGTCAAGCTTTCTTGGTCCCCAGTGGAACTAGTCAACCCAACTACTCATGCATGAGGCTGTAAAACAACTGTGAGAAAATGTGCATTTATGGATGGGAGCTCGGCTCACTACCCAGGAGATTTTTGCAATTTCTCGGCAGAGCAGCTTATTGTTGCCTAAGATTGTGTAATTCCTGGGATGAGTAAGCCTGCAGGGAAGGATTGCATAGTTCTATGGGTGAAGCCTGATTAGTAGGATTGCGCAATTCTGGAGCCCAGCTAGCTGCTAGAGAGAATTGCGCAATTTCTAGAGGGAAGGCTGGTTGCCTTCCAAAATTGTGAAATTTACTCGGGGAGTTTCTCATCTTGTAGCTGGACCAAGTTCGAGTGGTTAGTGTGTTAGGGGAATGCATCAATCTTTGTTCGACAGACTGTCTTTGTGCAAGAAAAACATTGAAGCTTGTGTACTTGATGAAGCAAGACAAGGTGCTATGAAAGGTTGGTAGGGAGGCTCCAAAACGAAGCTAAGAACAAATTTTGGAGGGTGGTTGTAGCCACTACAACAGAATTGTTGCACCTTTGTTATACATGTTAATGGGATGATGGAAGAGTTCAACTTTACAAATTATAAAGATGGGGGTATGAACAACCAACATTTCCAATTGATTACAACTCATGACAAAGGTAAAATCTGTATCCCTTCCTAAACGTATGTACGTATAATTGAGGCCACGATTTTCCTTCTTGTTCAATTCTTCTTCAATTGTGAAAACATCAAAACAAAAACCAAAATTCTTGGAATTTCAATTTTGTTTTTCCTTGAACATGTGTACCTATGACAAGCCACCATTTTTCTTCTTTTTCAATTGTGAAAGCATCAATACGAAAAACCAAACCTTGGATTCACATGCTTATTGTAATAGTAGGTTGTTCTCTCTTCTCTTTGTACATTTGTGCATGTTCCAAAGGATTCATTCTATTTTCTTCCAAAGTATCAAACTAATCAAGTGACGAGGTAGTGGCGCTACTAAAATTTTCTTCTGGTCTGGTAATAGAGATGATATCTCATGTTTCACCTCTCCATAAGTAATATAGACTCTCCATAAGCAATACAAACTTTGTGTTTCAATGGTAACAATAAGTGGTACAACATACACAAAACGTTGTGCAAGTATGAATGAGTTGCATTTGAACGACGCAATTAGGGATGGTTGGTGGGTTCATGATGTTATATAATTTGCAAGATATTATGTAATCTGTGAAAACAACAACGGGGAATAATACAGTGAATAGACCTATTAAATTGATTTGCAAGTATAAACATGAAATATAACCTAGAAATATTTTATGCTTTTGCTCTATTTTTACTCTAGCTCTATATAATAAGTTGTTGAAATTTGAACATACCTTTCAATGTGTCTAGAGAAGGTGCTCTAGACGAAAGAGAAGGTGCTCTCGATGACGTGTGCTCTCGATGACATGTAGAGAAGGTTCTCTTTAGCCTCCACATAAGCTTTAGTGCCCTCTTGCAAGTACATAGAGGGCATGAGAAAAATGTAACCACAACAATGGAGGGTTAAGAATCCATAGAGGTTGAAGCTAAGAGCTTGGTAGTGGAAACTATGGTGGTTTGGATGGTGGTAGTTGTAATCAATGGGGCACGGGTAAATGAGGGTGGTAGTAAGCGACGCAACTTTTGTTAAAAATGCTCTGCGATAGGAAGCGTAATCACAACTCATCACCATGGCGTGGCTCAAGCTTCAGGTCAGTTTTTTCCACTATTGAGGGTTTGTTTGTTGCTTTCTTTTTAGTATTTAAGATGGTTTATCTTATTAAATCACAACTCATCACTCTCGCGAGGCTTAATATTCGGGTCAAGGTATAATATTTTGTGACTTGATTCCCAATTATTAATGACTAATTAGTTTCACACTTATTTCCGGGGGTGATTGATTCACCATTGGTTTCATTAAAAAGAATTTGCAAACTTTACGCTTCAGACATTTAAAGAATCTGACTAAGAAGTACTAAATAATGTATGAATCTCTTTGTTTCAAACGGGAAATATCTCTCTTTTTCAAAAAACGTTTTAGTGATTATATGTTAACATATGTTTTTTTAAGAGACAACAAAGTAAGGGTGATTATATATAAGCTTTTATTTTATTATTAGAGGAAATGAGTGTTGTATACGGAATATTCAAATTTTTTTATTTCTAGTAAAGTAGATTTTAGCGATGTCAAAGTTCTATCTTTCCTGATAATTCTTTTATTAAATTTGTTAGCCCGGGTATACCTCGAAAGGAAAGTTTTATGGGCAAAATTCTGGAAGTTGAAAATCTGATTTTTGACATAATTTCTATTAAATTGATTTCTATAACTTTTAAGCTTATTTATCACCAAACGAAGTAAATAAATCTTTTTTTTTTTGTAAGCTGAGGTAATTTATTATCTACAGGAAAATATAAGTAAAAAACAAAGGCTCCTCAATCTGCCCCGAAGGGAAACCAGATCTGTTGGAGCCTAAACTTACAGCCGTCATTAATGAGATCTCAACTGATTATAGTTCAGATTGGTAAGAGCATGATATGTCTTTTTTACCATCTAAAGCAAACTACGGACTCAAAAAGCACGATCTACAGAACTTTAAACTGCTGCTGCAGGGGCGACCAGACAGGATTAATGAGACATTTACTTAACTACAGAGACAAAAAGTGTGCTCCCAAAAAACAAACACTTAAACAACTGCCTCTTGGGCGACCCAGAAGGAGCTCTTAAGAAACAAAGCTAACGGCATACACAGGAAAAAGGGGAAGAACCCGGAAAATCGCAGCGCTGGAATCCATCAGTCAATGTTAATATTGACACGATCCTTCCGCAGCTCCATCAGCATAGCCTTAATATCCTTGAGGAGGTCATTCTATTGCCTTACCAACATATCCACATTTGCCACATCTTTTTTCGCTGCTGCCGTGTCCTGAGCCATCTCCACCATTTTAGCAGCAGCCTGTTCCATGGCCTTGGCCAGAAGGTGCTTCAGGACCGAATAGGTGTGGAGAGCATGACAATACAGGGTGAGCCTACCCCGAGTATGACCAGGATCAGGTAACTGCAGAGACCAATCGTTCATTTCGGGGTCAGAAGGCTCCTCCAACACTTTCTCCTCCATAGCGTCAATAATGTTCCTAATGTGAGCATTTGAATCCAGATTGTAGGCCTGTTCTGCCTCATTCACTGTCTGGCTGATAGACCTGTTTCTTCTTTTGTGCCTTTTCTGCTTCCGGCTACTCTCCGCCTTGCTGGTGGCCTGTCGGGGGCGCCCGCGCCCTCTCTTCGTCTGCTGATTTCTCACTTCTCCTTCCTTAACTCGTTGCGCACTTCTACTACTCTGCCCTGTTCAAATTTATTGCCTCTGGGTGTCTTAACCTGCCTGTAATCCAGCTCCTCCGAGCTTTCTATTTCAATTTTGGTCCTGAGCCCTTCATCGTGCCTGCCTTCCGCTGCATCCTTCCCCTCGTGGGCACCCTTAGCTCTATATTCACTCATTGCCGATCTTTGGAGCCGCTGGTTGGGGGTTCTTCGCCAAAGCTCCGCTTCACTCTTCACCTTACTCGGATTGCTTCTGCAAGACATTCTACCTCCTTTCCTCCTTATAACTTCCCTCCCACCTTTGCTCAAATGATATGGAGACTCCCTCTTGCAATTACCACTAAAACCCAGAATGCACGCCTTGGGGTTGTGAATCATTTTTTGGTTTGGGCCGCGAACCTGACTTGCTGCGCTATCATTTATTATCACTGACGGGGTGTGAAGGCCGCCGCCCTTCTATCCTCTCCGAATAGCCTCCGGATGATGTCTTGATCTCCCTCTCCCACGCCACTCAGGGGTGTAATTAAACCTGTTCCGCATCATGATTATCCTGTCTAATGAGCTGATTTAGCCCGTCCCATCGAGCCAGCCCTTCTTGATTGGTCCAGCTGTCATCGATTGGTTCCATTCGATCATTGCTGCCCCAATTTGCCAAGCAGTCGGCTGGTTTGTTACCCTCACGTCGAACATGCGACGTGATTGTGAAATCAATACCTGTCAGCATATCACCTATTTCCTGGATTGTACTAGCGCTTCGCCAACTTTTCACCACCTTCTCCCAACTCTTCCCCTAGATTAATTGCCTGATCACGTTGATCACCATGGTGGAGTCGCCTTCAATTTCTATTTTTCTGTATTCGTTTCTTCGGGCAATTTTGAGCCCTTGGTGAACCGCCATGAACTCTGCCTCGTTATTGGTCATTGTTCCTCCATGCTCCGTGAAGATCCATTTTGTAGCCCCTTCTTCATTTCTGAAAATTCCTCCAAAACCCGCAGGACCCGGATTCCCTTTGGTAGCGCCATTGCAATTGAGTTTGATGAATCCTTCTGGTGGCTTTCTAAAAACTAATCGGCTTTGATTTGGTAATTGACGATTCTGTTTGGAGGCTTGTTGATATAACATCCCCTGTTCAACATTTAACTTCTTAAGGATTTCTGTCTCAGCGTCTGTGGTTTTCCAATCTTCGTCTGCCTAGTTCTCCACAAGGATTGTCTCTTTGATTTGTTTTAATGTTCTCTTCCATATTTCCTCTGGACCTGTGGCCTTTCCTTTGAAAATTTGACTATTTCGTGCCTTCCACAAATTCCAGATATTGAAGCCTGCAGAAATACTCCACACCCTTCTGACGATTTTGCTGTGGAATTTACCTTCTCCCCACTCGCTAAGGATTTGGATAATATCACGCGGGTCTCTAGATGATGCTGCGAATAGACTTTCCATTTGCTTCCACTGAAATTGAGCCGCACTGCAGCCATTAAGTAGGTGTTCCTGGTTTTCTTCTTCTAGATTACAGAGGCAACATCTCCCAGGGCCAGAGAAGCCTCTTTTTTGAATTCTATCCCATGTTAAAATTCGTTTTCTTCCAACCAACCAAGCAAACATCTTGATCTTCGGCCACCACTTTGTTTTCCAGATTTTTCCCCACTTTTGTTCTTCTTCTCCTGGATCATTTTGGGTTTTTAGTTTGTAGGTTTCTTGTGTAGAGAAAATCCCCTTTGTTTCTTTCCCCCATCGGAGGATGTCTCTGCCATCTCGCTTTTTTATCTTTCTGGAATCCATTTCCTTCTTGTACGCAGATTTTTGATCTTCTGATGCGTTCCTGTTCCATTCCTCCAGTGGCTTCCAATCTCGCCATTCCTCATTTTCAGGTTCTGCTTTCCAATAATCTTTAACCGTCAGGAGGCCTCTGTCTACACCTGATCCGTGAATTTCCTGCATGCCTGGGATGTTCATCATTTTTTTCCTTTGCTGCCAATCTTCATCCCAAAATCTCGCTATCTGGCCTCCTCTAATTTCCCAGAAAATATGATTGTCGACTAAGTCTTTGCCTTGGAGGGATAAGTTCCAAATATCCGAGCCTCGAGGAATAGTTTGGTCTCTAAGAATTCCTTCCGGGGATAGACGCATGTTGTATTTAACAGTCCAGATTTCTTTCCATAAGTCCGGACCCCCTTGCAGCCATCTCCATCTTAATTTAGCAGCCAGGACTTGATTTAAGGTCCATGGATCTCTGAGGCCTAAGCCACCTTTTCCCTTGGGCGTGGTTAGACTCTTCCACGAAAAAAGGGCCCATTTCTTTTGTTGCTTCAGGCCTCCCCATAGAAATTTTCTATAAATTTCAACCAGTTTATTACAAATTCCTTTAGGGGCAGCCATTACCGATAAAGGATATATTGGGATTGCTTGTATGGTGGCTTTGAGGAGCACCACCCTAGCTGCCATGTTCAGAGCACGGAAGGTCCAGTTGTCCAGCCTTTTCGTGATCTTCTCAATGATATTTTTCCAATTACCTAATTTAAGGGTAGAAGTGTCCAGCATAGTTCCTAGATATTTGGTAGGGAGACCCCCTATTCTATATCCCATGACCCTGGTTAGATGATTTTTAACCGGATCCGCAGTGTTAAAGAAAAAGGTTCTGGATTTGTCATTATTCACCTTCATCCCTGAACTTTCCATAAATACCTCTAGTATTTTCTTTATCCGTTTAACTTCTTGCAAGGTGGCTTTGCAGTATATCATTATGTCATCCACAAATTGTTGATGTGTGACTGTGGTTCGATTCCCCCATAATTTGAGGCCTTGGATTTTCCTTTCTCTTGCTTCTCTTTTAAAATATCTACCTAATCCTTCTGTTGCAATTATGAAGAGAAAGGGAGATAAAGGGTCCCCTTGCCTGAGACCTCTTAAGGCATTGAAATTTGCTGTTGGCGCTCCATTCAGCAAAATAGAGAAATTCGGAGTGGAGATCATACTGATGACCCAGTTTACCCATCTATCACAGAATCCAAAGGCTTTGAGGATTCTTTCTAGATACTTCCAGCTTAGCCTATCATAGGCTTTTGAAAGGTCCAGTTTAATTAACATACCCTTTTCTTTTTTAGTTTTCAGAGTGTGGAGGACTTCCTGGGCTACCACAAGCCCATCCAGAATCTGCCTTCCTTCAACAAATCCTGTTTGTTCAGGGGAAATGATACTTGGTAGGATCAGTTTTAATCTCTGGGCAACAATTGATGCTACTATCTTGTAGATGACATTACATAGGGCTATAGGTAGGAAGCCATCAGCCTGATTAGTTTTTGGGATCAGGGTTAAAAGGGTTGAGTTTATTCCTGGCCATATTCTTTGGTTTATTCTGGCCTCTTCTACAACTTCCAGAACATCTGAAGCAAGGAACCTCCACCCTGCTTGGAAGAATTCAACAGTGTACCCATCCGGGCCAGGGGCTTTGTTCCTTTTCATGTTTGTAACTATGTCCTCCACTTCTTCCATGGTGATTTTTCTCATAAGAGCCAAGTTTTGATCTCTTGTTATTACGTTTGGAATTTCACTACTTATCTTGGCTATGGCATCTGATCTATCGATTTGAGGTTCCCTCGGGATGTCTTGGAAATGATTTACCAGAACTTTCTCAATTTCTTCATGTTGCAGGACTCTTTGACCTTCTTGGTTTTTGATAGAGAATATTCTGTTTCTTTGTCTGTGCTGAACCATTGCTTTATGGAAGAACTTAGTATTCCTCTCTCCCTCTCTGAGCCATTGTACCCTTGATTTTTGCTTCCATAAAATCTCTTCTTGTTTTCTTCTTTCTTCTAACTGAGTTAGCACTCTGCCTTCTTCTTGTGTTCTCTCCTCCTCTATTCCTTCCGTGATATCCCTCTGCTGAAGGTCTTCCATTCTCTGTTCTAATCTCTTTTTTTCTTCCATAATATTCCCAAATTCTTCTTTATTCCATTTCTTTATCTTATTCTTCATTTCCTTCAGTTTGAGTTGAAAGGTGTGCATCTTATTTTTTCCCCTTTGCTCACTCATCCTCCACCATTCTTCAAGCTTCTCCATCAGTCCTTCATTTCTCAACCAGAAAGCTTCGAACCTAAAGGGCTTGTTGGGGGCCCTTTGCTTTAAGTCTATTTCTAATTTAACCGGCCAATGGTCCGATCCTGCTACCGAAAGAATGGTGGCCTCTATGAAAACATCCTTTAGCATTACTTGTTCTGAGATTAAGAATCTGTCCAAACGAGAGGCGATTTGATTAACACCTCCTCTCCTATTGTTCCACGTATGACTTCCATTGATGTTTTGGATGTCAATCAGGTGATGATCCCTTATGAGGTCTCCAAACTGTTCCATAACCTTATCCGATCTTCTATTCCCTCCTCTTTTTTCATCTAGGGTTTTAATCAGGTTAAAATCCCCTCCTACTATCCATTTTTTTCCAGGTATGAGGCAACGCAAGGCTTTTAGATTTTGCAGAAAGTTTTCCTTTTCGTTTTGTATATGAGGACCATACACCCCTGTTATAATAACCTCTTCCTTAGTTCCAACTATACTTGTTGTACCAGATAAAATTCTTGGGAGACTCATCCAGTTACTGAAGTGAATTTCCTCTGGGTTCCAGATAAATATCAAGCCACCAGCGCTTCCAATTGCATCTAACCCCATCATTTCGTAGCTACTCCTGCTTTTATTTAAAATTTCTCTCATTTTCTCAGTACTTATTTTTGTTTCCTGTACTATCATTACACTGGGTTTCTCTTTTCTCAGTCTTTCATTCAAATACCTTTGTTTGCCTCTGCTGTTGAGGCCGCGTATATTCCAGGTTGTAATAATCATCTTAATAGTTTTGGGGGGGATTAGAAGACCTCTGATAGAGGGATCACTCTTCCAGAGTTAACAAGCATTTCACCCACTTCTTGTATCATTTCCCCCAAGGTTTTTCTCCCTTGTTTTTTGCCTCCCTTGCCAATGCTACCCGCTCCTATGCTCTGCATTTCCTGATTCTCTGGTTGTTGGTTTTCCTTTTCTTTTGTCAGTCTCTTCTTTACCTTATAGCTTTGGAATGCTTCTTTGTATTTTTGTTTTTGTTCTTCTGGGATGAATCTTTCATCAAGCCGTTTCCATTCCTGTAGAAGTCTCGCCATTACTTGTTCTTCCTCTTCTCCTTTTGTTTTCTTTGGATCTATTTCCATGTTTCCTTGGTCCCCTTGGGTTTCACTTGTGGGTTCAGCCCCCTTTTCATTATTCCTATTATCTGCCTCCTTGTTTGATTTTTCAGTTATTATCTCCATTCCTTCTATTTCTTCTTCTTCGCTCACCTCTGTTTCCAACCCTTCTTCTTGTAGGGCTTTAAACATGTTTAGAGATTCTGTTTTCTGGGTTTCTTTCTGTTTACCCCTCTGCGTTTTTTTATTTCCTCTTCCTCTTCTTCTTGGGGCTTCTCTGAAGTCTGCTCTTTCTTCCTCTTTTTTCCTTGTAGTATTGCTTCTGCTTTTTTCTGCTTCCCTTTCCTGCTCGGCTAGCGTAATAGGGCATTCCCTGAACAGATGACCATATTCATGGCATATTCGACAGCGGAAAGGTATATGTTCGTAGTCTATTGGTTGGTGCCATAGTTCATCATGGTATTCCAGTTCAATAGTGTCTGGGAGAGGCTCTGTGATGTTCATGTAAGCACAGATTCTAGCATAGGTGTTGAACTTTCCTCTCTTTGTTGTTTCCGCCACTTTAACAAAGGAACCTATAGTATTTCCTATGCCTTTAAGGATGTCTGGTTCCCAGAATTCAGATGGAAGACCAAAGAGTCTGATCCAAATCGGAACAGCTAACATCCTTTCCTTATCAGGGTTGTAACAGTCTACCCATTCTCTCATGAACAGACCAGCATTGTTCATGAAATAAGGTCCTTCCTCAAAGATTCTTCCTCTATCTTCAAGGTTGGAGAATATAACAGTGAAGAACCCCTT
>APFE030618093.1:1044-97218 GCA_000404065.3 Pinus taeda | reverse complement strand
CCGACTGAGTGTAAACTAAGTCAAGGTACTGGGCCTGAGCAATGACTTGCTCTTCAGTAACTACTCCAGCTTTAGCTACATCTTTAGTGATCTTAGGCAACAAGGATTTTACGAACCACTCAGCTAATATTTGATCTGGAATATAAACCTTCACTAAACGCCGTCGACGTCTCCATTCATGGATATGATCGGAGATGTGAGTGGATGTTGACTGCTTTAATGAGGTTAATAACTCTGTGCCATTGTCATATCTGACTGGCAACTGAAAATGAGTTAAAAATGAGGTAGCTAATTGACTAAAATCATAAAAAGTGGCTCGCGGTAGTGCGATATACCATTTGGCCGCAAGACCAACTAGAGTGCGTTGAAACAAACGTAAACGAATAGAATCATCAAAAATGGAGTTGGATGCACACCAGAGGTGATAAGTCATCACATGATTAGACATATCATCTCCAGGTTTACCTTCGAACTTTGGAATGTCACTGGGCAACTTATGCGGCATTGGCGTCCAATACGGAAGATAATTTATTGGATCATTCGTCAGGCGCGTCAAGTGAGGTAAATCCAAAGTTGCAATGAATGGTAACTGAAGATTAGGGTCTCTGAAACTTGGGGTCTACAAACCAGCCCCAAGAGGGGGATATCTAGGATAACTCGGAATGGGAATTGCATTCGGGATATTTTGACCTCCTTGAAAACCAGGATTAACCAAACCATACTGGGGTTGCAAAGGTTGTTGATATGTATACCCAGGGTACAGTTGATACTGATAGGTTGGTTGCTGCACAGTAGGACCGTATTGAGGTTGGTACTGTCCGTGGTATGAAGGTTGAACAAATTGAGGTTGAGAAGTAACAACCGTACTTACTATAGGCATCTGGACCGAAGTCTGGACCGTAGATCCAGACTGAGGTAAAGAGGTCTGAGGAGCAGATGCAGGAACACTAGAAACCGGAGCTGCTGATACTACAGAAGAAGGTGGGGTAGATGGAGAAGATGTTGCAGTAGTCGCAGCAGACGTTTGAGGCGGAGTACGAGGTGTACTAGGCCTAGCCTGAGAAACTACAGAAGGTGCAGAAGTTTGAGCCGTAGACTGGACGGCGTTGCTGAGATGGACCAGCGGCCTGTCCAGGTTGGGATGATGATGCACATTCGGTTGCAAGACCTGTTGATTTTGAGATGGATCCCACACCAATTCGTTCCGGGGTATTGACCTTGAGGATACTAAGGACCATAACCGAGTTGAGGGTAAGATTGATAATACGGTTGACCAGAAGGTGGTTGGTAACCTTGAGGTTGATATTGACCTTGGGGTTGATAACCCTAAGGCACGTACTGATACTGGGGTTGACCTTGAGGTACGTACGGATATTGATTTTGGGGCCCATACTGATATTGAGGTTGACCTTGGGGTACATACTGATACTGAGGTTGACCTTGGGGTACATATTGGGTCTAGGGTTGACCTTGAGGAATTTACTATCCCTGGTACGTACTGTCCTTGAGGTTGGCCCCCAGGCGCAAATTGAGTACCTTGAGGTTGCCCCCAGGCATATATTGAGTACCCTCAGGTTGCCCCCCAGGCGCATATTAAGTACCTTGAGGTTGCCCCCCAGGCGGTAATTGACTGCCTTGAGGTTGACCTGACATCATCAGAATTTCTTCTGCACTCAACTGTTTAGGACCACTACTTCCAGTTAACAACTTTTGTTCGATAGGACGAGGAGACACTCCTGAAAAAGTACCAGAAATGGACTGATACCCAGCAGGAACAGACGGACCGCCGTATAAATAGGCTTCCGGAGATTGGGAATACATGGATGACGGATTAGACATATTCAATGCAGGAAAATGACCTCTAGGTGAAGGGTGATAAAAAATGTAAGGTGGTGTAAAACTGAGTCCCAGATTTTCTAAAAGATTGGTCAGTGAACGATACCAATTAGTACTCCTAGGCAGACTATAAAAAATTGATTCACGCTCCCTAAACTCTAAAATAGGTCGATTATCAGGAAAAGGGAAAATTTCTTCGATATCTGCAATAGCAAGTTCTTCGATCGCTATGAGTCCAGCGGGAAGATCTTGGGTAATTACGGTTTCTACCCTAGGAGAACTGGGATCACTAGGAGTCGAAGAAACAAACTCTGATACAGAAGTTGGAGCAACTTCAGATTCGGGTTCAGACACGTCAGGTTCTTCACCTATATCACTAGTAGACGCAATGCTACCAGTAACCTCTGAAATTACTACGGGTTGAGAATCAAAATATTCTACCAAAGATGGTTCTCCTTCTTCAGGTGATCGATTTCTACCGCTACTCGGAGATACGAGAACTCTCAAGCCTTCAAAGTGACTTGGTATATCTTCAGGAGGTTGACCCCGAAGTCTACGAGAAGTCCTTAGTAAATCCGCCACAGCAACAAACTCAGGGGATTCACCCCGAAGTCTACAGGAATGTCTCGATAATTCAGCCACAGTTAAAACTTTTAACTACTTCACACGCAAACAAAGTAAAATATCAATGAAATCACCTAAATTCTCTAAAGAACCAAACAAATTTGAAGCACACGCCTAAAGAATCTAAGAGATCAGACACACACAAACAGTAACTTTCCGGACCGAAAACACTAGTTGGTGATGAAATCCAACGTCGCAGAGTTCGATACAGAAATAGCGGTTGGAACAGTTACCCCGGCAACCTACTTAATGAATAGACTGGACCAAATTTCTCCACTTTAACCGTCTCGAGTGAAGAGAACCCCCCAGAAAATCCATGTGAGTCTAGTCGACATCTGCTCCAGGTACAGTGGGATCTTCCCGCCACCGTCACCTTAGGAAGAATCCTAGAGAATATGGACACTAAGATTACCAACAGAAACAAATACACCTGGGGGAACAGTCTACGATCCGATACGCACGCAAGGGCAGAGTAGCAAGCTCAATCCCCTTCAAGGCTCCTCGAAATAAACCAAGGTTTACCAACAAGTGACCCTAGGCTCCTCGATAATAATCCGAGGTTTACCGCTTGTAATACGTGAATAACTGGCGTCTTTCCCAATGAGGAAGGATTGATTCCCACACTGGTTCGGACACGATCTCATGCTTCTCCTTTAAGAGGAGCTTTCCCAGAGTATAAATGTAACAATTGGATTTCTCCTATCACAAGATAAAGCTACTTGTTTGTTTTACTTATCTTGGAGAGTTAATTACTCCCTACTCCAAGATACTAGCCTAAGATATATTGGTGTATCAGAGCCCTAGAAACAAAAATTTTCTAGATTGATTTTATATTAAGCGTGATTTTTAGTGGTTTTTGATTAAGTCAAAAGGTGATGGAGATGAAACTTATGGTGTAAAGACTCGACACAAAATCACTACAAAGATGCACTTAAGATGACTAACTAATCTTTTCTCTTCAATGAAGTTCTAGTTAAGAAAGAGTTGGACGATGCAAGTACTTTTAAAAACACAAATCTTTCTTTAACGATTAAATCAAAAGAAGAGTATTCGTTTCAATGCACTCAAAAATGAGCCAACTAATTATTTCTACAAGAATTTCTCTTTTCGTTCGAAAACTCAAATGCTACTAAGAACAAGCTTTTTCTTCAAAAGAGACCTTTGATTTTTTGTTTAAAAACAATTAAAAACTATAACTAAAGCAATCTTTGAGAAAACTATTTAATGAAGAAAACTTAAGATCTATAAACTAACAAAATCCTATTTGAAGTAAAAAGCTCACAAAAGTGTTTTTGAGGATGTTTTACTTGGTCAAAATCAAACCAAGGACTAATTTGTTTAGAATCACAAATAAGTCAAGAACAACCAATTTCGTATTCCTTTTTTAAAAATGAAAATCCACACTTTCAATCACAAGCTTATCGAAGTTTTGAAAAGAGAAGACTCAAAGCGGTTTTCTCAACAAGGGGAGATTTCAAAAATGGTCAGACTCTCAAGAAGACTGGTAGACACTAAGGTGATCTGAAGTCCCTACAACCTCTAAGCTCAGAGCCACTACACAACCAAATTGAAAAAAAAACCGAACAAGCAAGACTTCTAGGATTTCACCTAAAACCCTAATGCTAATGAAACAATCCAAGGAAATATTTCAACCAGTCACATGTAGGTATGGGCAGAGGATAATTACTAGAAAAACAAGATAAAATTAACTAAAAGAGCAAAAGTCAAAATTTTCAAAAATTTAGCATGGTACGCAGGTGCAGAGCTCACCCAGGTGCGGGTACGCTCTGTGCACAAAAACAATGTGTGTACTGGTACGCACTGTGATCTAAGCGCAGGCTGCGGACTTCAACTAAAGTAATGAAAAATAAAAAACAAAGCTAAATCAACTAAGTCTACCCAAAGGCACACACAACAAGCCAAAAACAGAAACCAAAAAACAAGTTTCTCAAGTCAAAGAAAATGAGGAAAACAATCAATTCCCCAGCGGAGTTGCCATTTTGTCACGCGGAATCAGTCGATCTTGCGGACAAGACAAACCTTCCTAGAATCTAATGAAGACCTAATGACAAACAAACCAACCAGACACTATCTTTCTCTAAATGCGCTTTATAAATAATGGTAAACAAATGTAGTTAAGGGCCTACCTCATGTCCAACGCAAGTTCGGAGATGCCTTCGCTCCTTTGATTCAAGTAAGTTCCTTTGTCGCAAACCTGCAAGCAAAAACAAGGCAAACAATTAAATATCACATGAATATCCAATATTATAAAACATATTTAACATGAAAGTCAAGGAGTCCATGAAACAAATAGCATAAGATACTTGTTGAGAAAAATGAGCTTGATTGTATTAATTCAAAAAGAAAGAACCTTACAACCTTTGCCTTGACGCTGTACAAGCTCCTTCCAGGGTCCAACAAGAAGTCTCCTCTACTTTGACAAGCTTCACCACTCCCTAATGAGGCCAAAAAAGGTATGTGATCTCTCCTCTTAAGCTCAAATAGGAAGTCTTGATTTCACTAGCATTTACCCTCAAAAGTTCAGCTTCTAACCTCCTTGGCCACTGACCCAATGCCTCAATTTATAGTGCAATGGAGATTAGTTACCAGCTCCTCCTTCAAGGGGATAGAGGCCTCCTTCAAAGGGATAGCTCCTCTCAACAATGGATTAGTTCCTCCTATGATGGGATGCATGAACCACTTGGAGCGAACAATCCACGTAACAAATCCTTCTAGAAAACTCTAGAATCAACCCAAGATGAGTTTTTTAAGATAAAAATTGTGCCTTTTGACTTTTATAGCGCTACGCACCCTCCCCTTTACATACAGAGCATATAAGTACGCAGATAGCTTGAACAAAAGGTGCAGGCCCGCAGGAAAAGCTAAGAGAAAGTGCGGAACTAGAGTTATATTGCTTTTTTGATGTCTTTCTCTCTTTTCTCAAGCTTGTTTTTAAGAGATGAGGTTTAAGACTTGCTTAGGAAGCTGGCATAGGTGATGATAGGCCTACACCGACTGCAAATAATCAAGGTGACGATATTTTTGTGTAACAGAGTGCATTGCACACAGGAAGGGAAATGTGGTTGACTACACAAATCAGTGAGAATGAAATGGATTAGGCAATCTTGGATCTCAGATCAAACATGAATGTACTGCTAAAACAAACATGGGAACACATGGGCAGACCCACACTACAATGGTCTCCTATTCAATTGTGAATGGTGAACCAGCAAAATATCCTTTCCATGTGGAGATTGCAAGGGGTAATGGTGGATATTGAAGGTGCAAGCACGTTGGTAGATTTCAAAGTAATAGAGATTGTCGATGACAACAATCCCTATCTTGCACTACTGGACATAGATTGGGCCATTGATATGAACAGAGTCATAAATCTGAAGAAGCACAAAATGATCTTTGAGAAAAAGTCACTATGCGTAGTAGTATCACTATATTCGATCAAAGGAGCACGATACACTGAATCGATGCACGACAATGATAGTGATGATGATCTTGATTGCATTTACAAGATAACCATGCAAGAACAGGATTGGGTGAACCTAACTGTAGATGGTAGGATTTCATGGGAGCGTGAAAGCTCCTGCTCTTCGGATTCGGATGAAGAAATAGAGCGATCGCAGAATCGGCTGCATGAAGGAAAAACACTTAACTGCAACATGATGATAAGATTGCTACACTGCGTAACCACATAGATAAGGGATTTTCCTAGGTATGACGGGTTGATAGTGGTGGATCACTTTCTGAACAAATTTGAGAGTGAAGTACCAGAACAACAACATTGTGATGCTCTAAAATGGGCACTGCACACTACACCCGCAAGATGGCGTGGTACGCATCAAAGAAGTATCAAGGGCTGGTGCGGATGTAGAAGGATGATGCGCCTACGATTTGGGAAACCCCAGTTGCGGCTAGTAGACAAGTACAACAAATAGGATGATCCACGTACACACCTCACGAAATGGACTAATGTCTATGAGGAAGAGCCACAACTTGAATGGGTACATTTGTTCTATCATACCCTAGATGTCATACCCATGAATTGGTATACTGAGACGCAGCTCCACCATGGTATGAGCGAATGAGACATATTGTGCGAGGGATTTCTATTAACTTTCACATTAGAAGATTGTTGGTAGGATATTGTTGATGATGCGTTGCAGGAAGTAAAAGCATCTATCTTCAAAACACCCCAGGAGCCCTTAGAAGTACTCCAGCCAGAATGGGAGACACAACTGAGCTGCGCACTAGAGTGTTACAACGTAAATGTTAAGGAGGATGGTGAGGACCCATGAAATATCAACATTCCAGAAATAGAAGGCTATCACGAGGTTCGAGGACCATTGATTGAAGATCCCGACATCACCACACCGCTAAAAACAAAGAAGGTCAACATTGGAACGGAGGTAGAGCTGAAGTATGCAACACTTGGGGACTATTGGGATGATGGCATGGTGGATAAGGTCACTGAGTTACTCCGCGAATACCAAGATTTGTTCCCAACCAAAATTATAGACTTAAAAGGGATCATTGGCGACTTAAGAATGATGAAGATCACCCTAAAACCCGATGCGAAGCTAGTCAAGTAGCGACCTTACTGCTTGAATCCGAAATATAAAGAAAAGGTTTGCAAAAAATTAGACAAAATGCTTGTAGCCAGAGTTATTGAGCCAGTGGAAGAATCTGACTGGGTGAGGCCTATGGTAGTACAAGAGAAAAAGCAGAAGGGCGAAATAAAAATATGTGTGGACCTAAGAAAGCTGAACGATGCCTGTGTACATGATCCATTCCCGACACCATTCACAGATGAAGTACTGGAGAATGTTGGCGGCCAAGAAGCATACTCATTCATGGATGGGTCTAAGGGTACCATCAGATCAAGATCGTGCTGAGAGACATGAGCAAAATGACCTTCGTAATGGAATGGGGTTGATTTCAATACACCATTATGCCGTTTGGACTAAAGAACGTGTCAGCCATCTTTTCGCGCATCGTTGTGGCTGCGTTCAATGAATACATCCACAAGTTCTTGGAGGTCTACCTAGATGATTGGACAGTATTTGGATTAGTTAAGCACCATGTAGCAAGTTTACGCTTGATGCTGGATACTTGCCGTCGACACTAGATTGCGTTGAACCTTAAGAAGTGAACATTCCTCATCCCCTTTGGAAACCTACTGGGACATGTGG
Source organism: Pinus taeda (assembly GCA_000404065.3). Classification (NCBI taxonomy): domain Eukaryota; kingdom Viridiplantae; phylum Streptophyta; class Pinopsida; order Pinales; family Pinaceae; genus Pinus; species Pinus taeda. The sequence continues at coordinate 89,554 of APFE030618093.1, read as the reverse complement.
TCTGCAAACAAGGACTGATGGTGGACCTTGTGAATATTGTTGTTATTCTAAACTTGGAAGAACCGCGAAGTGTTAAACAATTGCGCGCTACCTTGGGGCATACATGGTACTATAGGAAGTTCATTAAAAGTTATGCCCAAATAATAGCGCCAATGGAAAAGCTATTGAAAAAGGATGTTACATATTGTTGGAATGATGATTGCATGAAGAGTTTGGATGTCTTGAAGGGGAAATTGGTCTCCGCTCCAATCTTGGTCTTCCCAAAATGGGATGTGAAGTTTCAAGTACATTTTGATGCATCATGTATTACGCTGGGAGTAGTACTCACACAGGAGGGTCGAAGGGCGTGGATCACCCTATCGCATTTGCAATATGAAGATTGTCCAAAGCAGAAAAGAACTATTCCACCACTGAGTGTGAGGGGTTAGTGATGGTGTATGCACTCCTAAAATACTGACACTATTTACCTGGAGGACATTTTAAGATGTGTACCGATCATTCCACGCTGAAATACCTAGTCAACAAGCTTGTGTTGGGGGGGCGCATATGCAGGTGGATGTTATTGTTCCAGGAATATGATTTCAAGGTCAGAGTCAAACTGGGATGCATGAACGCAGGACCAGATCATTTATCACACATTGAGATGGGTGAGGTGCGCTATTATTCGAGCAAGTCAACCGTGCTCGACGTGTGTATGACGTTGGATCTAGAGGAGCCCAGATCAGACGACTGAGATTGCACCCGATAGAAAGAAGCGGAATCGACAGGGAATTAAGCTGCGATTTAAAGGGATTTAGAATCTGTTTGACCGCCACGGTGGAGAAAGAATGTGTCCATGACATAACCGAAGAAATGAATCAACGAAGCATGCTGGAACCAGTTAGATGGAGACACATGGCACTTCCCGAGTGTTCATGCTGATGCCGAACAGGGAACTCCAAGTGCAGTTGCAGAAGGTGAATCGACGCAGGTAGGAGAGGAATCGAATAGGCATAGGGATCGAATGGCTAAAGCCATGAACAGAGACAATCAAAAGAGGATTTTTGAGAGGAGTCCGAGCGACCAAGAGAGACAGTGAACAGTGAACCCCGAGAGGAGGATTGAACACAAAGAATAGTAAAGCCAAGCAAAGGAGATGGAGGGCCAAGCTGACCACAGGCAGCATTGAGAACCAGAGATCTTGAAGATTCAAGCCTACCCATAGAGGAATCTGTCCATATTGAGCATCAAAGTTGGCTCTTTCCACTGTAGACCAAAGGTCACAAAGTTGGTAGGAAGAGAACAAGTCTGTGTACTCTGAGTGGCTTGGGTAATCCAAGAACAACCCTGCCAAGCAAAATATACTATCAGGAGAAATCATATTGAGTCTCTGTATTGCAATTTCTCTGCTGAAAGACATAATAAAACAAGGCCATCACTGAAGCTGGACTGGAGACGTAGCCCTGGAGAATAGGGTGAACTCCTTATTAAAAACTGTTTGTGTCTTTGTGTTGCTTACTATATTTCTCTGCTGTCTTTCCATTTAGATGTTTGTGTATTGGCAATCTGATCGATCTGTTGCTTGAATAGCACAAAACACACACCAACACATGATTCTGTAACACCTTTGTTTAATAAATCTTCAACTGAGGTCACTCATAGGGTGATTATAAGATCAAGTGGTATTAGAGCTTTAGGCTGTAAGGTTAGATGAGCTTATGTTGGTTTAGCTGTGAATGCTCACTAGATCAAAGCTCAAATTAAGAGAAGGAGAGTTGTTGGAAACTAATCCTGAAATTGGGAGAGTCTATCCTTGGAAGACAATGTCAGAAGAAGGTTCTACAGGGCCAGACCCTCAATTCATAGAAATTTTCCTAGCTATAAAGTCTATGGTAGAAGAAATGTATAGGGACTTTAGAAAGCATAAGGATGAAGATTTATTAGGCTCTAAACAAGATAAAGAAGAAGATGAATCTCATTCCCATGATCACTCAAAAGGAAAGGGAAAAGAAGAAAGCTTTCCTACACCTCCTAATAGCCCTGTGCATAATAAGAAAGCATTCTTGATTAAACTAGATGTTAAATTTGATTTTCCTATATATGATGGAGAGCTAAATGCTGAAAAGTTGGACAATTGAATTAGACAAATTGATGTGTATTGCAGAGTACAGAACATAGACTTAAACAAGAGTAAAATTTAGCTAGCAAGCCTATGCCTAGGAGGCAGTGCCTTGGTTTGGTGGGAAGGCAGAACCCAAGTTGATATGAAAAGACATGGTGAGACCATCTCTGTTTGGAGTGAATTTGTTGCTGCAATAAAAAAGCAGTTCTATCCATTGGCCTACATGCAACAAGCCATGATGAGTTGGCAAACTCTTCGGAAGATGAAAGGGAAAAGTGTACAAGGGTATACTCAAGAATTTAGAAAGAGAGCATTGATGTTGGGTATCTCATTAGACTCACCAGAGAATCTTTTGAAGTACATTGGTGGTCTACACAGCTACATGAGGCATACCATCCTCATGTTTGATCCCACTAGTATAGATGAAGTATCTGTACAAGCTACTCATCTAAACGCTAGAGGAAAGAATGGAAATCCAGAAGTTGGGGGGCCATCCCAATCCACTATAAGAAAAAGCAAGGAGAAAAGAAAGCAGAAGTGGAAAGCAAGGAAGGCTAACACTGCCCAAAAAGGCAAAGCCTCATGCACTCACTGTAAAAAGGAGGGGTATGATGATGAGCACTGTTGGATTCTGCATCCAGAGCTGAGACCTAAGAAGTCCGAGGGCAAGAAGAAGAATACTGTTGCAGCTATTCAGAGAGATTTGGGGTCAGACTCGGGAGATGAAACAATCATTGCAACCATTGGTATAAAAGGTAAGAATTTTGAAGCATCTACTAGTAATTCTGCTCAATCTATTATTGATGAAGAACATGAAAAGAAATGAGCTTTTCCATATTCGAGTTGTTTCCAAAAATCAAAATATTGATACTTTGTTTGATAGTGGCTCACAAGTAAATCTAATTTTTGAAGCAATTGTAAATAAATTGGGATTAGCAACTACACCTCATTAGAAACCATACCCATTAGGATGGTTGAATGATAAAGCACAACTACAAGTGACTAGAGAGTGCAAACTCAAGTTTTCTTTTGGGTCAACATTTGTAGATGAGGTTGATTTAGATGTAATTCCTTTGGATATATGTGGAATTGTTTTAGGAAGTCCTTACTTGTATGATAGAAAGGCTATTTTCTATAGAGCTGAGAACAAGTATCTACTTGTTAAAGATGGAATCAAATACTTTGTAAGAGCTCATAAGCTCAAGAATAATTATACTCTCATAAACTCAGGACATATGAAAAGCATGATAAATTCATGCAAACAGTTCTTACTGATGGTTGTAACGGAAAAGACACCTAATAAGACCAATATATTTGAGGGTTGTAATGCTGATCAACAAGCTGATATAAAAAGGATTGTTTCAGAGTATGATGTCTTGTTTCAAGAACCTAAAGGTCTGTCACCCAAAAAGGGAATAGTACATGATATTATTTTGCAGCAAGATGTTCCTTTGCCTAACATTGGGATGTACAGGTTGTTTTCTTTAGAGAATGCTGAAATCAAGAAGCAGGTGCAGTAGTTGCTCGAGAAAGGGTTCATCAGGCCTAGCACATCACCATGTGGGTCACCCATCGTCTTGGTGAAAAAGAATGATGGTTCATGGAGAAGATGCATTCATTACCGAGCACTGAATAAGATAACAATAAAAAATTGTTATCCCCTTCCTCGCATAGATGATATTTTAGATCAATTGAAGGACGCTGTTTATTTCACCAAGCTGGATTTGCATAGTGGATACCATCAGGTCAGAGTTACAGAGCAAGATGCATGGAAGACTGCTTTCAAAACAAAGCAAGGATTGTATGAATGGCTGGTTATGCCTTTTGGCCTAAATAATGCTCTTGCTACTTTCATGAGATTAATGAATGATGTACTCAGACCTTTTTTTGATGATTTTGTTATTGTGTATCTGGATGACATTTTGATTTTTAGTAAAACGTGGGAAGAACATTTAAAGCATGTTAAGCAGACATTAGATGTTTTGAGAAGAGAAAAACTTTATGTTAAAATCTTCAAATGTGAATTTGGCAAAACCTCTCTAAATTATTTGGGTCATATAGTAGGGGGAGGTGAATTGAAAAAAGATCCCTCTAAAGTGGCAGTCATCATGAACTGACCTAAACCCAAGTCTGCTACAGAAGTGAGAAGCTTCTTAGGAGCAACACAATATTGGAGGAAGTTCATTTCAAATTTTTCCTCAATTGCAGCTCCCTTACATGCTTTGATAGGATTGAACAAGGTGTTTAAGTGGGAAGGCAAACAGCAGAAAGCCTTCGACACCTTAAAAGAAAAAATTAGTACAACACCTGTACTAGCACTGCCAAATCTACAAAGACCATTTGAGATCCAAACTGATGCTAGTGACTATGCCATGGGAGCAGTGTTGACGCAGCATGGTAAACCCATATGTTATCACTCTGAGACTTTTAATCCTGCAGTAGTTAACTATCCTACCTATGGTAAAGAATTGTATGCATTAGTTCAGAGTGTGAAAAAGTGGAAACATTACTTAATGGGCAAGGAAACAGTGATACATACTGATCATCAACCACTTCAATACCTACACTCCCAAACTAAATTGTAGCAATCAAGACATTACAGATGGATGGGGTTTCTACAACAGTTTCATTTAGTCATCAGATATAAAAAGGACATACATAACAAGGTTGCAGACATGTTATCTAGACCCATTATAAATGCATCTACCCTACTTAAGCATAATTCTGTGTTGCATGAAAGCTACATAGAACAGTCTACTCAGGATATGGACTTTAAAGATGTATATGCAACTTTGAGTCAAGGCAAAAGAGTAGAAGAATTGGACTATCATGTGAAGGAACGACTCTTATATCATTGTGGGAAACTCTACATTCCACAAACTGAGAGAGCAAAGATAATTAGGGAAGCACACACTTCTCTAATATCAGGTCACTTTGGGGTAAGTAAAACAGTTGCACAGCTGCAGAGGTTCTGCTATTGGACGAAAATGAATGAGACAATTTCTAGATATGTGAAGGGATGTGCTGTGTGTGCTAAAAGCAAGCCCAGTAATAAAAAACTAGGTTTGTACGTTCCCTTGCCAGTTCCTTCTCACCCTTGGGATAGCATTTCCATGGATTTCGTTGGAGGACTACCTAAATCTAGGAAAGGTCATGATTATCTATATGTTGTTGTGGATAGGTTCAACAAAATGTGTATTTTGATACCCTGTAGTAAACAGATTATCGCTGAACAAACTGCAAAATTATTCTTTGAACATGTATGGGTTCATTTTGGATTACCCACTTCTATTGTATCTGATCGAGATACTATTGATGCCTCGAAAATCGCTCCAACAACACTAGGGGATAACCACCCGGTCCAGACCTTAAAGCAGCTCATTTTCCATTTGGTGTGGTGGCTCCGACTGGTTTGACTAGGTCTAGTTACCTTCTCCCTATCGCTATTGGTTTATGATGTATCTTTTACTACCAATAGCTAGGGATATCAGATCACTTCTTGCTGATCAGGCAAGAGGATGACCCTTAAGCTGATTTGGGTTTAGCCAAGCCACAACTGAAATTTTGCCTCTTCGAGAAGAGGACTTAAAAGAATGTAGAAATTACTCTAAACACAAGCTTATTCTATAATGCAAGCAAATGAAACTAATTTAAATCTTATCTTAATTAGGCAGATATAGATCTAACCCAACTAAGAGCAAGATAATTAAAATATTGGGATTTAAACATGTCTTGTTTATAATGAATATCAAGTTAATGAAGTAGTTCAATTAACTGATATTATGGATACCAAAACACATCTTATTGAGACTTATTAACTGAAATAATAAACCAACAACATTCCCGGAAGTAGTTCACAAAAATGATATTGATTATCAAATCAATAAATCCAATAATTAAACAATAATATGCAGAAATAGTTCATAACACATTACTATTTAATAAATCAGTTTTATAAGATAGATTTTTGAGCAAGTAGTTACTCAGAAATCAGATTTTAATTCATAATAACAGAGATACCTAATAACAATATTGAGACAAAGATAAAAAATAATGAAAACTTGAATTAATCAGAAGGAGTTGCAGCTCACAGGTGTGTACATCACCTGGAGACTGCACTCATACAAGGAGGAGACTCTCTCTCTCTCGTTCACTCAATACATTACAATGAATGATATTACATATTAAATACATGACTGAAAAGTAGGTAGTTGAAACCATCCTCCTAAATTCTAGGAACAACTCCTAAAGTAAGAAGGTAATGTTACAACCACATAACCATTTCTTCATTATTTCTAACTAAAAATGAAACTGATATTTGAAACAGTAGTATTAGAAATACCAGTTTATTGCATCCATTTCTCTGTCCTTGGTCTCCAACAGCTCTTTACATTGCTTGAACTTCTATTTTCAAAGCTAAAGCCACAATAGTGCAAACTTTGCCCTTCATGCATAATTCAAGATACAAAGGGGAAATCCTCAACAATTCCCAGATCTGAGATTTTCTCTCCTCCCTCCTACAACTCTAAATTCCTATTACAGTAGTGCTTTTAGAAGTTTAAAAATTGTAGAGGAGAGCAGCCCCTCATACATTCTGCAATTTATTATTTATACTATTTGCAAAGGAATTTTGGAGAGGAGAGTTTGTTGAAGAGAAATATGCCCAATTCAATTTTATTTGCTCAAAAATTATAATCTTCAATTTCTTGAGCATTCTCATTGATTGAGATCATTTTCTCCATATTTCTTCCATTGTTTTTCTGCAAAAAGAAATCAAAATAAATTAAGATGCAATCAATAAAATGAAAATATCATTTCTGGCAATTAAATTAAATCAAATCCAATCAAATTCTATTTAAAAAATAATTGAAAATAAAATGTAATCTTTCTATTGATGCATGGGATAGTTTGATTGGCCAAGGATATTATTGACGAATGGATCTGCATTGAGAAGAGGCTTGAACAAATGAAAATGCAGAAAATAAAACTCAGAAAATTGATTTTGTTTTAGGAATTCGTAGCTTGATCTTCTGCATGATTTTTGTCCAAATTAATGACCAAATCTGTTAGTAAAACCTCCTCATGAATGTTCTCCTTGATTTTATTTTTCCAATGAGCTGTCGTGGGCCTCATTTGGCCACGTAAAACTCAATCTATGGGCCTCCAAAGTTGGTGAGTCAATTCTGGCACAATTCTGAAATTTCTGTTGCTGGGTTAAAAAATCAAAATTCTAATTAAAAACTAAATCCTAAATTATAATTATAATTATCTAATAATTAATTCTAATTTAACTGTTAATTATGAACTAAACTAATCAATTAATAAACTATTATTAATTATTCTTAATCTAACTAATTAATATAATTAAGTATTTAAACTAATTAAATAAATAATATTTAAATTTTTAATTAATTTAATTAATGTAATACATTAAATATTAAATATTTTGAACTATTAAAAATACACTAACCTACTACTCCACTCCTACTTCTTTACTCATACGTATGAGTGAAAGTTAAGAAATAACACAAGTTAATGCCCCATGCCCTTTTTAATGATTGGGGGAACGACAATCGGGAAGATTGAAGGTCCTCCATTGTGACAATTTGAAAACTCCCGATCCAATCTTCCGATCTGATCGTAAATTTTTTTATTATATATATATATATATATATATTTTGTTTTATTTTATTTTAATGAGATTTATTTTATAAACTACAATCACTTTAATAAAAATGAAAAATAAACTATAGCTATTTCGAAACTCTAGGTTTTCAAGATTAGTAATAAATTTGGAAATTGAAGTAAATTTCTAAAATTTCGCTGTTTCATGATTTGACTGCATAACTAAAAATGGAAAATGTTAGTAAAAACTCACTATGGGTTAATATTTAAAATGAATGCATTATTGAACTAATTTATTTACAAAATGCAATATTGTACATTTTATGCATTTTTAACCGAGGCTACATAAATGATCATACTTTCAAAGGAGTGCCATTTTCAAGCTAGTTGACCAAATGAGGTGAAACAAGCGTCAATGGAAAGCTTATAAAAAATAAATTCTAACAAAGCAATCAAAACATGAATCCGAAGAAAATAAAAATTTAACAAAAGCGTATGATAATCGACTAAATAAAAATCCTAAAAGGTGTTTAGCCAAATTTTTTATAGAAATGGTCCCCATTATTTGAGTTGAGCAAATCAATAATGGGGGGGTTTTGTTTTCACCACAACAGACACCTGATTTGTGGGGAAGTTTTGGTCAAGTCTGCGGGAACTGATGGACACCAAATTAAAGAAAAGCACAACTTTTCATCCACAAACATATGGCCAGACAGAAGTAGTTAACAAGACAATGATCCAGTTACTAAGAGGATATTGCAGGAAACATCCTAAGCTTTGGGATGAGCACTTGTGCTATGTGCAGCATGCATCCTAAGCTTTGGGATGAGCACTTGTGCTATGTGCAGCATGCTTACAATAGAGCCAAACACTCTTCTACATAGATATCTACTTTTCAGACCTGTTTTGGTTTCATACCAAGGTCTCCTTTGGATTTTGTCTTTGGTAAAGATACCATGGTTGATAGACATAGTGATGTGGACAAGGCAACTAGGTTCATTGAACAAATCTAGGAGATCCACCATGTAGTACAGGAATAGCTGGAAAAGAGCAAGGCCAAGTACAAGGCTAGGCATGATAAGCATCAGATGGAGCATAGTTTTCAAGTTGGAGACAAAGTTTGGCTGTATATCAGCAAGGACAGAATGCAAGGTGAAGGTAAAAAGCTAAAACCTATCAGGTATGGACCCTTCAGGATACTTGATAAGGTTGGTGAGAATGCTTTTTGCCTTGATCTACTAGCTTACATGCACATCTACTCAGTCGTGAATGCAGATTGCTTGAGATTGTTTGAACCTTCAATGATTGAGGACCCTGAAGAGTAGAGTTAATTACCTTTTGTTGACAACCTGCTACCTGAATATCTTGATGAGTTGCAGGAAGATACAGTGCTAGACAAGAAGGTAAGGACGACGCGCAGTGGACAAGTGGAATACCTCAGGATTGGGTTTAAAGGTTCAAAGCTGAGCAGTGTGAAGTGGATTGAGATTGGACAAGTGAGACAACAGTTTCCTCACTTAGTCGATGCTTGAAGAAAACCAACTTTTGGTGGTCCAAAATCTTTTTTAGTAGGGAGGTCATGATCCGAATCAGATCCACGAAAGACTGTCAAGAACCTTGACTGTATCGAATTGAACAAATCCTTGGAGAATCCAAAACAACATCAAAAACACCCTGAACCAGTGGCCATGGCAACCGATGCTGAATGACGAGGACCTCGATGAAAGCACGCTGACTGAGGTCCGTGGAGACTGCGCAGGAGGTCAAAATAGCCCTTGGGAGCCCTGGATCGGGAAAAGGAGGCAATTTTGATGCGCACATCACTGGAAAACAAGGCTAAAATGGAAAATCCTTAAGCACTCGGTCACATTGGGCTTGGAGAACCATGGGCGGAGAAACAAAAAAAGCGCTAAAGGACAAAGGTGGGACCCACGCTCTGGAAAACCGACGGTATTGATCGGGATGCCCTTGAATGGTAAGAGGTTTTGGAGGAGAGCAGAGTGATCCCACTCAGCGATCGACACATGGCAGTGGAGGTGAGAGAAAAACCATCGTGATCGCGTGCTATCAGTCAAGCAAGTCAACTGCGCTTGACGTGCGTATGACATTAGATCTAGAGGAGCCCAAATTGGATGGCTGAGATTGTGCCCGATAGAAAGAAGTGGAATCGACAGGGAATTAAGCCGCGATTTAAATGGATTTGGAATCCATTTGACTGCCACGGTGGAGAAAGAATGTTTCCAGGACATAATCGAAGAAATGAACCGATGAAGCATGCTGGCACCAGTTAGATGGAGACATGTGGCACTTCCCGAGCGTTCATGCTAACGTCGAACAAGGAACTCCAAGCACAGATGCAGAAGGTGAATCGATGCAGGTAGGAGAGGAACCGAATAGGCATAGGGATCGAATGGCTAAAGCCATGAACAAATATAGTCGAAAGAGGATTTTTGAGAGGAGTCCAAGTGACCAAGAGAGATAGTGAACAGTGAACCCCGAGAGGAGGATTAAACACAGAGAACAGTAAAGCCAAGCAGAGGAGACAGAGGGCCGAGCTGACCACAGGCAGCATCGAGCACCAAAGAGCTTGAAGATTCAAGCCTTCTCATAGAAGAATCTGTTTGGATTGAGCATCACAGTTGGCTCTTTCCACTGTAGACCAAAGGTCACAGAGCTGTTAGGAAGAGAATGAGTCTGTGTACTCCGAGTGGCTTGGGGAATCCAAGAACCACCTTACCAAGAAAAATATGCTATCAGGAGAACTCATATTGAGTCCCTGTATTGTAACTTCTCTGCTGAAAGACACAATAAAACAAGGCCACCACTGAAGCTGGACCGGAGACGTAGCCCTGGAGAATAGGGTGAACTCCTTATTAAAAATTGTTTGTGTCTTTGTGTTTCTTACTATATTTCTCTGCTGTCTTTCCATTTAGATGTCTGTGTATTAGCAATTTGATCGATCCGTTGCTTGAATAACACATAACACACACCAACACATGAGTCTGTAATACCTTTTGTTTAATAAATCTTCAACTGAGGTCACTCATAGGGTGATTATCAGATCAGCTAGGACCATACATGGTCAGGGAAATCATAGACGGTGGCACGGTCCAGCTTGTCAATTTAAATGGAGAACCCTTCCCAGGAAAAGTGAACGACAACTGCTTGAAGCCTTACAAAGGTGGACTGGCTCTTTGACTAGCTAACAACAGTAAAGTCTTCGCGCTTCAGAAATCCGAACAGGGGCACAAGACTATAAATACATATTGGTACGACTGTATGGGAACAATATAGTTACAGAGGGTTCAGAAGGAAGAATGTAGTAGATTTAGTAGGCAACAACTCAGTGTGCTATCGACATTCAGGCCATTCGGGACCAGCTGGAGGGACTCCGCGCTAAGATCTCCGCGTCGACAGAGTGACTCAAGGATGAGTCACGATGTTTGTGTTGGGGGCCTGTTGGGCATGGGATCCGCCCCCACAACATGTTTTGGGGCTCAAAGCCCAAGTTTTGAGTATTATTGTTGTAAAGACTCCACAAATTGTGGGCACGGAGCAAAAATTGTATGTTAGAGTCATAGGGTTGTCCACCCTAAGTTTTGAATGTAGTGTTGGCCTACCCATGGTTTGTAGACCATGTGATTGTATAAATAGAGTGAGGCTCTAAGTTGTAAAGCTAATTAGAGATACATGAAGGAACTAATGGAGTCTAGAAGATAGTGAGCATAGAGTAAAGGTCTAAGTGCTTTGGGTCATAGTAGTAGGAAGAGGCTCTACAGCTGAGTGTGCAGAGGACTAGTAGAGTCCGCAGCTGAGTGCGTAGACCCTTGCAACTGAGTGCGTAGGGCAGAGTCGAGTCTGTAACCAAGGAAGAAGAATAATAAAGAGAAGTTTGATTCCAAATCTTGTGTATCTATTCTTGTACTATTTCCTATTTAATTATATTGTTTTCTTTATCACGTGCACTTATATGAATGTTGAACACTGTTAAATATAACTAAACACATACTAATAAGCTAAGTGATCAACTAATATTGGGTTAATAGTAAGGAATTGGGTAATAACACGGATTGGGCCCCGAGTAGGGCTACGCGAAGACAACATAGCAGGCTGCGAAGTACTGATAAGTGCACGTAGCGACGTGCACGCAGGGTCAAACTAAGGACCACTGAAAATCATTAGACATCTCTAGGGTGAAGAGACCTGGTTCTAGCACCCTCCCATACTACTTCGGGTGAGACCTCAGTCCGTGCTCTGCGGACTGTTTCTAAAAGGGTCAGTAGTACCGGGATTTGTTTGGCTAAATCACCTCTGAACCTGGATGAGGCCCCTACAAGCCAACAATATTTGAAGGCATGATGACAACAACATAAAAGAAATGAGTGACACTTATCATCATCAAATAATGAAGTTGTGTACTCAAGCTTTATTTTTCTCCTTTAACTTATTAGATCACCATGTAAGAAACATAACATATGTACTATATGCATCATCAAAAGAATCATCCATAAATCTAATCAGTAGCATCAAAACAACTATGTGGCTCAAGCAATGTATAAGAATCATTTGTGATTTTATCATAGGAAACCCATGCTCGAAACACAAAATGATGCATCATTTAAACACTTCAGCAACATAAGCATAATCTCCATTGATAGGAATCATTACGTACCAAGGAATTCTAAAGAAAACATAATGCCAACAACGCATTATATTCTGCAAGGCTAATGCTCCCCTTGAACTTGTACCACATTTTCACTGTTAGATTTGATAATTTCATATATCAGTAAGGCATCATCATCAACCAGTTATACAACAAGTCATTAACAACTTATGAGGGCCAAGAGCACTTCTAAATAGCATCAATATACTGTAATCATCAACCATCAAAATGGAAAAGACAATTGATAATTGATTGAACCATATCATACCCTTTTCCTGAGTTTGTCCCACTGTTTCTTCATTAAACCAAAATATATGTGATTGTGTAGTTTAGAACTCGCGTATACAAACGACTTGTCTTCATAAGATCTGTGTATAAAAATTGAAATCCTGAAATTTCACACTTTCAGCTCCCCCTAAGTTTGTTCTGACTGTACCTCGTCCTAGAACTTTTGTTGAAGCATCAATTCTAAGAATAACATTACCATGATGTTTCTTCACAAGAGACTCCATTTTACCCTTATTTCTAGTCATGTGATGAGAAAATCCACTATCTATGTACCATTCATCTTCATCTTTGAATGTACCATTCATATCGATGTTCTTATTTGGTTGCTTATCATATTGTCTAGTAGGATTCATAGACTTGTTCTTGCATTCCTTTGCTACATGTCCAAACTTGTTACAAGCACAATATCTTATATGTTTCATATTCCTTCTATTGGAATCAATGGATTTGTGACCAAACATATTACAAGAAAAACAATATCCCTTAAAGTACCTGGAAGCTGATGTTCTTTCTGTGAGACACTTATTAGCTTGAAACATTATACTTCTACAACTAGTTGCAACATGTCCAAAATTATGACATATAGAACATTCAACATAATTGATGAGAGGAAAAAATCGATTAACACATATAGTTAGGGGTGAATGATTTCCTTCAAAGACTTCCTTTCTGTGGTTGTTGATGGGGTTGACTTCCTATCTCCTTGTTGAGCATTTCAAATTTTGCATTATAATTCCTTGCCTCAACTTGTGAGCTAGATTCACCTTTAATAGTTTCATGAAAATCAAGACCTGATTTGATGGTAGGAGACCTTTGACCACCAAGAATATTATCCAAAATATTAGTACTATTTCGAAATCACAAAAGTTTATCCTTTTTTTTCTAATTTACCTTTTAGGATATTTAACTCAACATGATATTGCTTTTACTTTTATAGATACAACTTTTTCATGATTTCTTCAACATTTCTTCCTTCCTCCACTTCTTGTTTTAATTTGAGAATCTCATCTTCTTGTTCTTCAAATGCTTGAAGTAGTTCTTCATTTTGTTAATTTTATTTTACAAGATCTTCTTTTAGAGAGATGACCTCAGCTTCAAGACCTTTACAATAACTGGCTATTTCTTTAAGTTCCTTGGTTTTTGTATCCTTTTCATTCACTTGATTTCTTAATGATGTTACTTCATCCTGCAACCTTTGACATTGATTTACCTTTTCATGGTACTACTTCCTTATTTTGTTTCCTTCCTCCAACTGAGTTTTTAACATGGTAACCTCTTCTTTGTAGGTACATTATATTTTATCAAATAGATCTTGTTGACCTCTAATTTTATCTGTGAGTCCTTTAAATTCTTCTTTTATGGTCATTAGATTTCTTTCACTTTTACCCAGAAGAGAAAATTCAGTTGTTTCATTGTCATATTCATTATCTTCAATATATTTGCATGAACATGGAAATGTATCACCAGAGGACCAAAAATCAGTACCTGATAATTATTTTTTTTGATCATCTTCATTTTGAGGTGATTTTGAATCTAAATATTTTCTTCCATATAATAGCCAATCATCTTTATCTCTGTCACTATCTCTTTGAGATGTCTTCTTCTTCTGAGGTGCTTTCTTCTTTTGCCTATAGATCTTCAAAAATTCACCTTTATCAAACTTTTGGTTCTGATCTATAAACCTTTCTCCCATCATTCTATTATTCTATTCCATCACTCTGTCACCTCTGAACTAGCCTATGGGTTCATCTAGTTACTATATACTTGTTCTGTTACAAGTGAGTTGTCATCAAGGACAACACATGCATATTAATGGCAACAGACTGATTTGAGGAGAAGAATAAGGATGAAGGCCAGAAGCCTTTGTAGTCTGGGACTTGTGGAGAAGAGCAATGTAAGAGAGATTGTCCATAGTACTAGGGTGGTAGATTGCAGATTTACAGTGCCCAAGAGGTGCAAATGGTTGGGATGTTGGACAAAGTGTTCATAGGATCTATGCAACGTTGGACAATAGGTAGGAAGATCACCAAACATCTATCATCGAGATGGATGGTAAGTTTTGTGATCAAGTTGTTTCTATTTTGATTGACCCTAGATCTAATTATAGTTATGTTAATCCTGACCTAGTGGACAAGTGTGGTTTTAATAAATAAGTACATGCAAAGTATTGGTTAGTGCAGTTGGCTACAGGTACAAAGAAGCGAGTTCATCATTGGGTAAGAGATTATGCATTTGATTTGAATGGTATGTCTACATCAACACATTTGAATGTATTTCTATTGGGATCATACAATATGTTGTTGGGTATGGACTGGTTGTATCTTCATAGGATCAAGGTGGATTGTTATGACAAGGCTAGTGAGTACTTGGATGACAATGGGGAACAAAGTGTCTTGTAGGCTAAGAAGAAAGAAACATCAGTGAGAATGGTAACAACTATGCAGGCCAAGCGTAGTAACAGGAAATGATGTGTGTTATTTACTGTGCATATTTCTAGTGACAAAGGTAAGGAAGTTGAGGATGCAGATATTTTGAGCAGATACCCAGTTCTATAATAGTTTCAGGATGTATTCTACCTCACAAGGAAGTAGGTTTTTCTATTGATTTGGTACGAGGAGAAACATCAACATCTAAGGCACCTTACATGATGAACAAACTGGAGTTGGTAGAGTTGAAGTTGCAATTGAAGGAAATGTTGGAAAAGGGATACATTAGGCCAAGTGTATCACCTTGGGTTGCACCACTATTGTTTGTAAAGAAGAAGGATAGTACTCTCAGGTTATGCATTGATTACAAGCTGATCTGAATGGGAAAATTAGTTTTACTGTGCTAAATTCCTACTGGAATATGTAAAAGTGCTTAAGGATTCATGAGGTTAATTGCAAGTTTTAACATGAGTTTTTGAATGTTTTTATGTTAATTGCATGTACATATTTACATAAACAAATGACTAGACAACAACATATAATAGATATGAACATCACCAAAATAGTATCACAACAAATGAAGGAGCTCACCCCACTTGGGCTACGTCTCCTTGGTCTAGATTCCAATGGCTTGGCCCTCTCTATTATGCTCAAAAGTGCGAATACATCAATTTACAATGCTTAGATAGCTTAGAAACCTATTCCAATGGCTCCAGAAAACCAAAAAATGTCTGTATAGCCTCTTTCTACTCCTGATTTGGTAAAAAACTGAAGAAGTTATGGCTTCCCCAAGTCTTTCTGTTAATTGCACCGCAATTTCCCCAAAATCTGGCACCATCCTACAAATTCGCCTTCAATTTTGCTAACAGAGTGCCAATTTCACATAATTTCGGGCAAATTTTTTCGGACGGATTAAATTCCATATAAGGCCTTAAATATTAAAATTTTTGGCCACATGGGGGCCACTTGCTTGGGGCTAAGGCTAATGGTCCGCCCCTGCTGGTCGGGCCCCCACTCCACTCCACCGTAGTCCCGTGGGGTGGCACGTGCCTAAGGGCTGGCCCCCATGGCTAGCAGTTTCCCCAAATTGCGCCAAACTTAACATTTAAATACAAGTGGAAACCATAATATAATAAGAACTATTCGAATGTCATGTTGGTAACAACTTGGACTTAGAGTTTGGAGGTCGCCGGTTTGACCCTCGCTATTGATGCTCAGACCTTAACTTAATTTTTGGTTGCCGTTGGGCTACCACGTGGTGGCCCCTGGTTGGGCCACGTGGCAACTTGTGGTTGGCCACCAACCAACCAATCAAAAACTCCCAAATCAGAACCAATAACATCATGCCACTTGGCACCACACCATTCACCGAAGATCAACCAGTCACTTGCACAGTCACCCTAACACTTAGGCATTCCCAATTAGCACCACGTCAGTATTACATGCTGCTGTTTGGGTCGTTTGCATTTTTTTTTAAATTTGCTTATTCAAGAAAGTGAATAGAACATGTTTATGTGAGCATATAAAGTCCATTTCGTGTGAAATGAGTTGCACTGGATTCAGGATGACGAGCACTATGCGGTATTTCAGGTTCCACACTAATTCGAAAACTTTGAATTTTGAGCACTTGATCATTCCTCCCCATTGGAAGCCTTTTGGACCCAAAAATATCACTTTCACTTGTCCAACAGGTGAGGGTATAGTTCCCTCACCTTTCCAATCTCAATCCATTTGGCTTTAGAAGGATTTGTTCCTTTAAGCCCTATTCGAAGGTAGTCCACACTCCCTCATTTTGAAGACCTTGTTCTTTTGTCAAGAATGGTGTCTTGTTGTAGTTCATCAAGGTATTTAGGAGAAAAATTCTCAATGGAAGGAATCTAGACATATTCTCCTAATCTTAAATCAAAGGAGGCTTGTACAACCTTAAGATCTCAACATTAACAACAACATAAATTTGCATATATGTAGGCAAATCCAACATGAAGGCATTGTCACCAATATTTTCCAGAATTCCGAATGGACCATATCTAATTGGTATTAGATTTTTACCTTCTCCTTGGATCGTCTCTTTGTTAATGTGAAGCCAAACTTCATCACCGACTCAGAACTTGTGATCTACTTGATGCTTGTTGCGCCTTGACTTGTACTTACTTAGTTCTTTTCAAGCCAATCTTGAACTGTTTGAAGTACCATTTGGAATTGTTCAATGAACTTCTTGGCTTTTTCCATGTCACCATCAATAGAAACATCCTTCTTACCAAGATAGTACAAAACATTATGACGCAAATGGTAATTGAATTCCCCTACTTGGTTCTCTTGACTCAAACTTAAATGTACATTTTGAAGGTATGCATATTGTAGAACATAACTTTCATGCAAAAGAAAATTATGCTTGAGTAAAGTAGCTGCACTAAAAATAGGCCTAGAAAGCATATCATCAACCTTGTTGTATATACCTTTCTTATACCTACTGACCAAGTGGAATTGTTGTAAGGATCACATCCATTGAAAGTGCCTTGATTATTGCAACTTTATCACTGCACCAGTGAAAATTTCTGAATGACATGAAATGGGCTTACCATATTGCATGAGGATTGTGCCCATGGCATAAATACTTGCAATTACATGAGCTGAATTGATCTTTTCTTTCAAGACATAAAATGCCTTTTTTTGCTTTCCTCCCATTTGAAGACATTTTCCACACTAGCCAACGCATGCAAATGAGATGGGATATAATACAATTTAGCAATAAAATTTCTCCAACATTGAGCTACTCCCAAAAAACTTCTTACTCTAGTGACTATCTTGGGCATTGGCCAATTCATCATGACATTGAACTTGGAGGGGTCTATATTCAAGTCACCTCCTCCAACAATATGCCTCAAGCACACCGAAGAAGTTTTATCGAATTCACAATTTGACATCTTCAAAAACAACTATTCTTTCTTCAAGACATCAAGTACTTTTCTCACATGCATGGCATGTTCATCAAGATATTTTGTGAAATCTAAGATGACATTTAAATAGACTATCTCACCTAGAAATGGTTCCAATACATCATTAATCATATGCACAAAATTAGTAGGAACATGGCAAAGACCAAAAGGCATAGCTAGCCATTCAAACAAACCTTGATTTGTTTTGAATGTCATCTTCCATGTGTCTTCTTCAACAATTCTACTTTGATGATAGCCACTCCTTAAGTTCCACTTAGTGACATGATTTCGATTTTTCTTGGGCACAAAAAAAATAGGTGACTTGTATGGCGAAGGAGATGGTCTTAGGATCTATTTGTTCAACAAATCTTCAGTTTGATTTTTTATTTTTTCATTTTCCATTATTGACATCCTGTACATGCCAATGCTAGAAAGACGACAATTTTTCTGCAATGGTGTTTCATGTTGGATTCCCCTCTTGTGAGGCAATCCCTTTGGTTCCTGAAACATCTAATTATTTTGATTAATCACCCTAATCAAATACGATTTCAATTTTGTATCACAACCTTCAAACTCTTCATAATCAACATCATTATTTGGTTTGATCATAAGAAGCATTAAATTCTTGTTTGAATTCACTAGTCTTTTCACTCGCCCTACATTAACTAATGACAGATTTACTTTTTTGCGATGAGCTCTCACAATATACTCCACACCATCTTGAACAAGTGGTACTTTTTTTCATGGAGATAGAATATTGATTTTCTATCATAGAGGTAAGGACTACCCAAAAAAATTCCTGAAATATCAAGCTATACACAATCTAATTCAACTTCGTAAATGAAGTTTGTTGTGATTTCAAACCGAAGAATACATTTTCTTGTAACCTAAAATTTTGTGTCTTTGCATATCCAACCTAGTGGATATGGCTTGGGATGAGGAATGGTTTCAAGATTAAGTTTCTTGACTAATTCTTTAGATATTAAGTTGGATTGAGACCCACTATCAAATAATGTGTTGATTTTTGTATGTTTTGCAATAACCCTCACAAGAAATAATTCAATCCTTGTTTCTTCATTTGGAGTGTTAGTGTAACAATTTTATGAACTAGTGCTAGTAATGGATTCTTTTCCTTTTATACCCATGGCTGTAATTTTAGTTTCATCACATGAATCAAATCCCAATTCCTCTTGAATGATTGAAACTGTTTTTTCTTTTCCTTTGTTTTTGAGTTCTGTAGGCCTCATCTTTGGATGAAGCTTCCAACAATGGTCTTCATTGTGACCCTCTTTGGAACAATGTTTACATATTGTTTTCTCTCCTTCCTTTTTAATGGATGCATTTTTCTTTCCTTTCCTTTTGAAACCCTTTTCTTTTTCTTTACCCTTAAATGGATTTTTACTACCCTCTTTTGGAGTATTTTACCCTCTTTCCTCAAGATGAGTGGCTTGCACGCAAACCTCATCTCGATTATTGGGATTAAACATAAGGATAATATGCCTAAGGTAACTTTGTAAACCCCCTATATACTTCAACAACATGTCTCATGATTGCAAATCTACACCTAACATTAGAGACCTTCTTCTAAATTCTTGGGTGTAATCCTACACATTTTTACCTTTAAGTTGTCTAAGTTCTGCCAATTCATGATGGATTTCTGCATATATGCTAGATGGTAAAAATGTCTTTAATTGCAGTAATGAAATAAGACCAAGAAATTGAGATCTTACCATGTTTTTTTAATCTCTTCTTGTGTCTTTTTTTCCCACTGTACTAGTGTCGCACCCTCTAGCCTCAAGGAAGCTAGCTAAATCTTTATGTCGTCATCTTGAATGTTTTGAATTCTGCAATAGACCTCCAACTGACAAACCCAATTTTCAAGCTTCTCTACATTCACTTCACCATTATAAATGGGCAGTTCACATTCAACACCAAGTATTAACATGGGTGTTTTACCAATTCCTTTTGAGGTATGTTGATGTGTATGAGTAAGGGTTGTGTTAGTGGAAGAGGGTGAAGATTCCTGTGAAGATGAAGATCAATATGATGGTGGAGAAGGTGGAGGTTTACCTCCATTTTCATTACCTCTTCCTCCCGAAGAACCTTATCCTTTTGGAGGCTTGGATATTTCACCCTGCAATCTTGTATTCCTCTCTTCATAGAGGACTTTTACCATCATTTTCATGTCAAAGAAAGCCTTCCTAAAGACCTTCTCATCCTATGTCATATTTGTATGATCTCCTTCATGTGACATGCTTATTGAAGCTTCAATTGTAATTTGAGATAAAGCTAGTGGTGGATATTGTGGCAACCTTGCACTCCTTCTCCTTAACCCAACTTCAGAACCTTCATCCAGATTTCCTTATTCTCTCTTTAGCTTCAACCTTATAAGCGTCACATTCACTTGCAAATAATTAAACCCTCCTTGCACAAAGAAAACCAAGAACTATGATACCAAACTTCATCTGAATGGGAAAATTAGTTTTGCTGTGCTAAATTCCTCTTTAGAATACGTAAAAGTGATTAAGGATTCATGAGGTCAATTGCAAGTTTTAACATGAGTTTTTGAATGTTTTTATGTAAATTTCATGTACAAATTAACATAAACAAATGACTGAACAAAAACATATAACAAACATGAACATCACCAAAACAATATCACAACAACACATGATGAAGGAATTCACGTTGCCTAGGCTATGTCTCCTTGGTCTAGCCTCCAATGGATTGACCCTCTCTATTATTTTCAAAAGTGTGAATACATCAGTTTACAATTCTTAGATAGCTCTGAAACTTGTTCCAATGACTCTAGAATGCCCAAAAATGCATTTCTAGCCTCTTTATGCTCTTGATTTGGTCAAAAACTGAGGAATTTATGGCTTCCCCAAATATTTCTACTAATCGCACTGTAATTTCCCCAAAATCGCCACCATCCTACAAATTCGCCTCCAATTTCGCTAACCGAGTGCCAATTTCACCTAATTTGAGGTGAAATTGTCGGACAGATTAAATGCCCTACAAGGACTTGGATGCGAAACATTTGGCCCACATGGAGGCCATGTGCCTGTGGCTAAGGCCAATGGCCCACCCCTACCAGCTGGGCCCCCACTCAGCTCTGTCGTGGTCCTTTGGGGTGGAATGCGCCCAAGGGCTATCCCTTTCCCCAGATTGCACCAAAATTAACATTTAAATACAATCGAAAACCATAATATAATAAGATCTATTCAAATGGCATGTTGCTAATGACCTGAATTTGGAGTTTGGAGGTCGTGGGTTTGACCGTCGCCAATGCTGCTCGGAACTTAACCTGATTTTTGGTGTCCCTCAAGTTGCCATGTGGTGGCCCCTAGCTGGGCCACATGGTACCCTATGGGTTGGCCACCAACTGACCAATCAAAAACTCCCAAAGTACAACACCATTTGCTAGAGGTCAACCAGTCACTTACAAGTCACCCTAGCACATAGGCATGCCCAATCAGTGGAACGTCAGCAATACAGACTGCTAACTCGGATGTCTGCATTTCTTTCTTAAATTCACCCGTTTAGGAAAATGAACAGAACATGTTTTTTGGAGCATATGGAGTCCGTTTCATGAAAAATGAGTTGCGTTAGATTCAAGATGATGAGAACTACGCGGTCATTTAGGTTCCACAAATATCCAATAACTTTGAATTTTGAGCTATTTTTTGAGCACCTGATCATAGGAAGTTGAACAAAGTGGCCATTAAGAACAAGTATCCTTTGCCGAGGATTGACGAATTGTTCGATCAATTGGAGGGACCAACAATGTTCTCAAAGATTGATATGAGATCCATATATCATCAGGTATGCATTAAATATGAGGACATCTACAAGACTGCTTTCTGGATTAGGTATGGGCATTATGAGTTTGTTGTAGTTCCATTTGGTTTGACTAATGCTCCAACTACTTTTATGTGTTTGATGAATAGTGTTTTGTGTCCTTATTTGGACAAGTTTTTTATTGTGTTCATTAATGATATATTGGTATATTCTAAAAATGAAGAAGCGCATGTCTAACACTTAGCAACAATATTGAGATTGTTGAGAAAGCATCAATTGTATGGTAAGCTCAACAAGTGTAGTTTCTTTTAGAATGAGGTACATTACTTGGGACATGTGGTTTCGAAGGAAGGAATAGTAATGGAACCAAAAAAGGTAAGAGCTATCATGGAGTGGGAAACTCTTAGGAATGTGGATGAGGTGAGATCCTTCATGGGGTTAATAGGGTATTATAGGAGGTTCATCAAGAAATTCTCGTAGATTTCTTATCCTGTCACATCATTGCAAAGGAAAGGAAAGATGTATGAATGGACAGAGGAATGTGTAGCCAATTTTGAGTAGTTAAAGAAGTTGTTGACACATGCTCAAGTGCTAAAGATCACAGATTCAGACAAAGAGTTTGTGGTATGTGCAAATGCTTACAAGAGAGGACTTGGTGGAGTTCTTATGTAGAAAGGATGAGTAGTATGCTATGAATCACAAAAACTAAATGAGCATGAGAAAAACTATCCAACACATGATTTTGAGTTGGCAATGATCATTCATGCATTGAAGATGTGGAGGCACTATCTCCTTGGCAGATGATTTGTATTAATGAGTGAGCACAGTGGATTGTAGTATCTATTTGACCAACTGAATCTGAATTCCAAGCAAGCTAGATAGTTGGCTACAATAAATGAGTTCAATTTTGAGGTTAGGTATATTAAAGGTAAAGAGAACAGGGTTACAAATGCTCTTAGTAGGCGGATACATGTGAATTATATAGTAGTTATAAGCTCCTATGGGACAAATTTAAAGACTCAGATCATACAGGTAGGTTAGTAGGATAATAGGTACATGGAGCTTAAGAACAAGTTACAATAGAGTACGGGTACAGGAATAGGTACAAGTACATGTGCAAAGGATGTGGACTATTGTCTCATGACAGATGGCTTGGTCAGATTTAGGGACATGATATATGTGATAGATGACAATGAGCTCAAGAATCTTATCTTGAAAAAGTTTCATGTGAAACCATATTTTCGTCATGCATGTTAGCTTGAAGAGAGACATGGAAAATTTCGTGGCTAGGTGCTTGGATTGTCAACAGGTGAGTGTAAGAATCTAGGTGGACTACTACAACTGATTTTGATACTAAAGTGGAAATGGGAGGCCATTTCCATTTACTTTATCACATATTTTTGAGGACATCTGGGCAACATGATTCCATCATGGTTGTGGTGGATAGGTTTACGAAGGTAGCACACTTCATTCTAGTGAAGTCTACATAGTCAACTAATGATGTAGCAAAAATCTTCATCAGAAATGTGGTGATATTGCATGGTGTTCTGTAGAAGATTTTGTTAGATAGGGATGCAAAGTTCACTTCCAAGTTTTGGAAGGAGTTGTTTACATGTTTAGTTACAAAGTTGGCCTTTAGTACAACTTATCATCCATAGACAGATGGAAATTTAGATGGGGTCAATAAGATATTGGAGGACATGTTGAGGATATATGTGATGCATCGACAACATAAGTGGGAAGAAAATCTTGCACTGGTAGATTTTTCTTACAACAATCGGTATCAGGAATATTTGTGGATGAGTCCATTTGAGGCATTGTATGGGCGAAGTTGCAATATTCCCATCAGTTGGATTGATCCAGTTAATATGGTGTTGATTGGAACATACATGTTGGAGGAAATGGAACATGCAATGCAAGTAATCAAGAAGAATTTGAAAGCAACACATGATAGGTAGAAGAGTTATCAATATTAGAACAATTTGTTTAAGGAGTTTCAAATTGGGGAGTAGGTGTACTTGCGCATCAAGCTAAAGAAGAGCTCCTTGCAGATTGGATCATGTGCTAAGATGACACCCTGGTTTTGTGGACCTTTTAGGATTCTTGAGAGGATTGAGCTAGTAGCCTATTGACTTGTACTGCCTCAACCAGTGAAAGTCTGTGATGTTTTCCATGTGTCATTGCTTTAGAAGTATGTTAAAGATGCTAATCATGTGATTGATTGGCATATATTGCAAGTGGATCCAGAAGAAGAATTCCAGTCTAAACCTAGGTGCATTTTGTAGAGAAAGATTCTCATTCTTCAGAACCAAGTAATTGAGTAGGCTAAAGTGTGGTGGAAGCACTTTGGGCCTGATGAAGCTACATGGGAGATGGAAGATCATATGCAAGCTATGTATCCTTCTCTATTCAATTATTGAGCGAATGTTTTAGTATATGTCTTTGGTATATGTTTCAGTACATGCTTTGGTATGATGTTTTGGTGTATGTACATATGTATATGGCTGTAAATACTGCCATGAACTATGTTATAAAGCTCTAATAAGCGGTATGGGTGTCATGTCATTATGATGTTATATTTATCATGTTATCATGTTGGTTTGCCTCTCAACATGTTGATCACTATAAATACTGCAACGAGCTAAGTTACAAATATCCATGGGTGGTATGTTTTTCTTACAACAATATTGTGTTAGATATCATTTTGGGATTCAACTGCATTAACTAAGTCATTCACGTATGACCATTTCCATGGGAGGTAGTCATAATTGACTAATTTCTCATGATTTCTGAATGGTTCACTTAGCACTCATTGCATCGAGTGATGCTCATAGGGTTGAAGAAGTGGGATTGAAACTAGTGAAATGAATCACATAGCGTCAATCATCACTTCTGGGGCTTGCGCGCGGTAACGAGGACTTCCCAAGAGGTCACCCATCCCAGATCGCCTCTAGCTCAAGCACACTTAACTATGGAGTTTTCCCCACAATCAAGCCCACTTAGCTTGCTACCCCATTTGTAAGACCTTAGCAAGTATTGTGCCTCATGAACCATTCAAGTAGAGATCTCTTCACCGAGGATGACGTTCCCCCAAGGGGGAGGGTTCTGTAACAACCATGGTAAAATTCCATGTAAAAATTAATAAAGGTAAAATAAGACCTTGGTCATGGGACATGTATTCCAAGCTGAATGTTGGGAAAAAAAATAGTGATGCGGATCACTTGTGATTAATTAACGACTAAGGAAATTGAAAAAGGAAATGAAAAAGGCTTTGGAAAGACATGAGGCATTTATTGGCATTTTGTTTATGAAAATAATGGAAATGAGGAGAAAAAGGAGGTGAAAGGTCACAGGTTTCATGCTAGGAGGAAAATTAAGGAAAATAACGAAAATGAAGAAAATTGAGACCTCATTAATAAAAAGGATTAAGGGGATCAGTTGGTACCTTTTGTCAATTTAGTTTTGGAGCTCTCTCTATTCTCTCTCTCATACTCTTGGACGCTTAGAGTTTTCTTGGAGCACTCTTGGAGGAGTGTGGCATACTTGGAGTTTTGGAGCAAGAAGGAAAAGGAAGAGAAGGAAAGCGCAAGAGGAGATTAGGATAAAAAACTACAATGTGTTTTTCTTGCACGTAATGAGTTGCATGTATGTTTTCCTCACTATTTTTGGAATGCATGACATATGCATGTGGTTTCTTGGTTACGATTTGTCATTGGGATGGAGGATTGTCTATATTGACAACATATTTTCCTAGCCTTTCCATTTCTTAGATCGCCATGGCATTCTGGGTTCTTTTCTTTTGCTTTTTGGTTGGTTATCATGTTCCTTTGACTGTGGGTTGAGTTACTAGTTCTTGGAAGCCTTGGTTGGACAAACGCTATGGAATCCCTCTAACAACTTAGGTTGAGTTACTAGTCCTATAAGCCTTGGTTGGACAAATGCTATGGAAGCCCTTGGTGGGTTGAGTTACTAGTCTTGGAAGCCCTGATGGGAAATGCTTTGGAAGCTCGATGATAGCTGTGGGTTGAGTTACTAGTCCTGGAAGCCCTGGTTAGAACAAACACTCTAGATCTCTAGACAACTTGGGTAGAGACCAATCTGGTGATGGTTAGTGATGTTTGAGCATGAGGTGGAATCACTAGTTGAGGGTTGAGGTGGTTTGGCCTCTGGAAGCCCTAGATGGTTTTGATTGATTTGTTTGATGAGATCCCACCTCCATGCTTGGAATATGGCATGAGGGTGACTGGCTGAAAGAAAGATTTGGTTTAGCTAGTCTATGATCGAGTGGTTTGTGGAAGTCCCATACCTGTTCGACTTATGTAATCATCAATAAGATCTCCCTTTCTCCTTAATATTTTTATAAGTAAATATACTTTTTCATATGTGGCTTATATGGTTGTTATATCCTTGATATTTCTGTTGGTTATATGCTGGTTATGAATGAGTTTTATGACAATGAAAATGTATGACTCTCATCATGTTTTGGTTAATCAATGAAAGTTTAATGAATATATGGCTTAATAGATGGTAAGGAAGTTGTTGTGATGAGGCACCAATTCTTCTTAGTGATTCTTATATAAGTATGAGACCCATATGCTTAGATATGTTGTTTAAACTTGTGGAATGCATATTTGTGACATGTTTGACAAATGTTTGTCATGTCTAGTAGGGGTCCAGTCAAGTCCTTATTCAATTAATTGCATTTGTATCATTGTTATGATGTTCTCTCTCATTTCTGGAAGTTTCATGGAGTTCTGGTCAGCGAACTGAGCTCTGGCCCTGAAATTGTGGCACCAAATTTAGAGTCACATGCACAAAACTACCTCGGAAAGTCCCTAGTTGCATGCATTCCCATGCCATGGGAGAAACCATAGGGTTTCAGTCGCACTCATGACCATATTATTTGTGTGACTGAGGGTTTAATGCAGTAAAATTTCAGTTTTCCTTAAGGGATAGTCACTTGGAAGGTTTGGATGGCTCCTCGGGGTTTAGCAGTATGTTTGGAAGGTCTATGTAGTGTGTTCCACAATTTCCACTTCCTTAACTGACACAGGTGGAGCTGAATCATATCATAGTAACTCTTCGTCACATGTTTACCTCGGTTGGTCAATTACTTTGGTAGATGTGGGAGGAGGGTGTTATAAATGTACCATAGCAAGAAATGACTCGTGAATTGTACACATTCTTTCAAAACAAAATCTCATGCATTCTTTCAACAACTCTTTTGTTGGAGTAGTTCCATACGTTGTTTCCTACAAGTTTTATACTCCATATTAAATCATACATTTAATATACATGATTTTTTTTGTTCTATTAATTATAAACTCACAGAAGTAAAAAAACATAGATACTTACAAATTCCATAATTAAATTTTGATATGCCAACATATACTCACAATTGTTATTTAACCCAATGTCAATCAATTCTTCTGATGCCTCTTCTTTGTATGTTAGCACTAATTTGAATACATTCAAGGATGGTTGTTGTAAAACAATTTAAAATATACAAAAAAGAAACTTTGAGTTGTTATAAGGAAATACGAACAATTACTCACAAACTTTGAAATCAACCCTTTTCTTCCTTATCGTCGTGTTCGATGTGCTGAATGAATTCCATCTTGTTTTCTTTTCTGCAAGAAAATACTTGAAAATTAATATTTAATGCTAAATTATTTTTTTATAAGTACAAATTCAATCATGATTACATACATTTGAAGCACGCTGTTGTTAAGATGGCTCCTCTTGTGATGCAATTATTCCCATTTCTTTGACCATCTCCTTATACACTTTTTTGGACATTCGACTGACATGTTTCACAAATCAATGCATTGATCATTTGATATTTTCATAATCTTCTTGAAAAAAGTAATAAACTATTTTTAAATGAAATACTGAAAAACAGATTACAAAAAAATCGATATTATTAAATTCTTGATTTTTAGTACTATATAATATAATCTAGAAAATAATTTTATATAATTAGGAATATTACTAGTGAAGGATTTCTTTTTTGTTGTTATATGTTTTTGTTATTGTAAGTCTGACATGTCTCATTGACCATTGCTTCTCGAATTCTTTCTATAGTTTAGATTAAATTTGGGTCTTGGAATCTGTGGGTTGATTTTTGTGTTTTTTAAGTGAAGACATTTATACGTTGTTCACTATATCCCTCATAGTTCTAATACCCCCCCCCCCCCTTTTTATTAACCTCACACACCACTCTAGATAATTGAGGATGAATTCATCATCATTTACATGTTCTATAATTTTTCTTTTCTTAGGACATTGATCTTTTCCTTTGTTTTTTTTCCCTGTAGAACATTAAATATATATGAATCAATATGTTGTTTGAAACATGTTATCTAATATTCTTAAGTTATTATTAATGAAAATTAAAAAAAAAATCATATTGAATAGTATTTTTTCATTCATATCATTCTACAATTTTTTCTATTAGGATTTTACGCTCTCTGCACAGATTATAAATAATATTATTGAAATTAATCATTTTGTTAATCTGCATGACACACACCAACCAATACATATTTGTTAAACTTACATATAGCCCAAACATATTAATTTTGTAAAGAATTTACAAAGAACTTGCCTTCTCTGTTTTTTTTTTATGTGTTATCATTGTGTTGATTAATATTTTTGTTACTTGAGACCTCATGAGACATTTTTTTATCAATATACAACCTGGATCATTATATAAAGTAATCATTAAATATATTTTACAAATAAATCAAATAATTTTCAGCCAAAAAATCTCAGGTAACTGGTGCATTTATCTAAATAAACACATCAAACCCACTGGGCATTTAGTTGTTCAGGCACGCTGTCAAGGAAAATTACTTTTTGAAAATAATTTTAAATTATTGTGGTGTTATTTGTAAGGATAAACACACCGAAATGATTTAATAATGTTATTTGGAAGAGGCTTTCCAATGCATTATATTAAGTTGGGAGAAATGATTAAAATACTATACATAATCGAGATTTTTCTAATATGCTGGTGCATTGTATTACATAGGGAAAACCAATGTGTCATATTACAGAGGTTGCACCAAGGAACATATAACCATTTAAAAAAAATGAAGATGACCAATAGGGTTTGGATCTAATTCAATAATTGATTTCCCCTCCTTTACATGTCAAATTCCCTATACATAGTTAGTACACAAACCCATAAAATCTAAAATCTCTAAATTGAAAAACCATAATTGTGAAGTGGCACAAGAAGTTAAACCCTAAGGTGAAATTTTACAGGAAGAAGCAAGGGTTTAAGGTAAAATACTTCTTTGTTTGTTTGAATTTTTATTAAATTTAAATAGGAAAGGTTAAGGTAAATACTTTTTTGTTTGCTAATTTAATTTAAATTTAAATAGTAAAATCTATATAATTGTATTATACAAGGTTTTTTTTTTTTTTTTTTTTTTTTTTTTTTTTTTTTTAATTTTGTTTTTTTTTTTTTTTTGAATTTATAAATAAATCTAACAGAAATTGTAAGATATTTTAAATAAGTAAAATTTAAGATTTTTTTCTATTTAGGGTTTTTGAGTGAATCACCAAAAACCTTTAGAATTCTGATCTTTCGGTGGATCCAAAATATTTTGCAGCTACACAATGCTCTCAGTATGTCTCTCTTGCAAATGATATATTTTTTAATTAAAACCTAACATCAATTGTAAAATTTTCTTTTAGTAAAATAAACAATAAAATTTATTTTTTTTATTATGCAGGTTTTTGACTGAATCACCATACCTTTCAACTTCTGATCTTTTGAATAGTTTGCTGCTCCCAAATATTTTGTTGTTGCACAATGTTCCTGGTATGTCTCTCTTGAAAATCTCTCACTTGAAATTTTGTGTAAATGATGAAATAATGAATAACTTTTTACTATTTAAAACACTTCATGAAATTAGATTTTGACAAATCAATTTTTGTTCGCTTTTGAATTTTAAAAAGAAAAAAATCACTTGTTGTTGTTTTTTTTCAATTTATTCGCACATTGATGTGTTTGATAGTCAAGTGAACTAGTGTGTTTATAAAAAAAGCGCACAGACATGTTGGGGCTATAAATTTTTTCAACGCACCAACATGATACAGTATTTTATTATTTTCGAAATCTTGAAATTGTGCGATTAATTTTTTTAACGCAACGATGCGGTTTCTACTTAAAATCATCAAAGCTCTAATTTTTATAAGAGCACCAAGTTGGTTGAATTCATTTTTATTTTGTAATTTTGGGAAACATATAGCAGTGTTGCTTTTTTTGGAAACACATCAGTGTGTTTTTGTAGAAGAGCACCGATATGATAACATTTTTTTTGAATGCCAGAAACCATCAAAATTATTATTTTAACTCCCCGATGTTGTTAATGTTTTAAAAGCTTTGGTGCACTTTGTTCTAATAAGCACACTAGTTTGGTTTAAAAGCTACTTGAAATTTTAATTTCACATAAAATGGAATATTAACCTTAAATTATCCTTTAGAATGTATCCACATGAATTATAGTAGTTCATAGTATACATTTTCCACTTAAAGTCGCCTTATTCTTGAAAAATGGTTTGAAAACTATATTGAAATTCAAATTGTGGTTATATTGTTCTCGACATTAATTTTGGATAGGCACACAAATTTTCATTTCTGTTTTTTCTCAAATGTAGAGACAAAATCTCAATAATATTTGCAAATGGCCAATTCTTCAAATTCTAGCTTGTTCCGTATTGCTGATCAAAGTCCTTAACGGAGTTCTCCCTTTCCATCTACAGTAAGTTTATATTTTATTTATATTTTGATTATCTAATTGATTTTTTTAATCAATGTTAATTTGAATAAAAATGTATCCAAATTTGCAGGAACCTGATTCAAAATTGAGTTCAGATGCAAAAAATATTACTCCATATTATTTTCAAAACGTTGGAAGCTCTTATCAGGAGCAACATATCGCAAGTAGTTGGTAGATTAAAAAGGAAAACCTCTTCACCCTGCCAATTAGAACATGGCATATTCTAGCTGCGATCCTAGATCAATGATGGTAATAATTGTTTGGTATAATGTAATTTCAAGAAACCAATGACATTGACATGCTTACTAATATCACTGATATTGTACTAATGACGTTCAATTCTCTTTCGAAATTAGAATTCTAGTGATGATGAACAACCTAACTACCATCTTCGAGAGCACCCAACTACAATGCCATTCAAGAGAAATATGCATTAAGAGCAATAATTGAAGAGTAAGCATACAAAGAATGGTTGAATCAACCACCTATTCAATTCCCACTATGTCCAGATTCACCAATTTAAAATGAATACAACAATAGTAGTTCTTCATCACATGCTGGAAATGTAGGAGACAATCAAATGGAGGTTGGTATGGATGATTACTTATGAGATACGACTGCCATGGAGGAAATGTTGTTAGATGCATTCTAGAACGATGAGCCAGGGGATGATGCTCATATCACTGATACCTTATTTGAAAGCATAAAATATACTTCCAACACCCCTCTTTTTGGATCTGGTGACAAGTCAAAGCCTACTTAGTTGGGCTATACAATGTGAAAGCAAAGTTTTGCATGTCGAATGCATGTTTCTCGACAACATTGAGGTAATTGGATTCATGCATGATCGATCAATTTCTTTATATTTTGTGATGCAATCAAATTTAAAAATGACTGATTTTATGAATGTTAAATATTGACATTGTACAATTATATTAACCACAAACTACAGGATATTCAAATATAAGGTTCTTCAGAGTGATAACTTATTTCTAGGTAGATGCAAAGAGGTAATGCAATTGTTGAAAATGTTGGGTGTTGAGTGCATATCATATCGTGCATGTCCAAAAGATTATAATTTATATAGAGGAGAATATGAGAACAAAGAGATATGTTCGAAATATGGGCATGACATGTACCACAATTAGAAAAAAGGGTAGATCACATGATCATCCTCATAAGATATTGACGCACATGGCTATAATCCCAAGAATTCAAATACTCTTTCGTTGCAAAGAATTAGCTATGTTGTAGGGATGGCATGCGTCATAGAAAAGTGAGTGAGGAGTTATGCGAATCCCAACAGAGTCAATAGCCATGAAGCACATAGAGGATACATGGCTTGGAAAATTCAAGGATGAATTATGAATTCTACGACTCGTCATAGCCATGGATGGCATCAACCCATATTACCTAAAAGAAACCAACAATTCTATTTGGCCTATAGTAGTGATGAATAACAATACCCCCCATGGTTGTCTGTGAATAATGAACATCTTATGTTGGCTCTCATAGTCCCTAGTAGAAGACAAGTGAAGAATATAAATGTCTAGTTACAACCATTGGCAGATGAATTGAAGGAATTATTAGAAGGGATACATGTGTATGATGTATCAAGATCCATCATAATAAAGAGGAGTTCTATATTTTATGGCATATGTTCTTACACCATACATGATTATCTGGGCTTAATAGTTTTCTATGGTAAATTACATTCTTATTGATATGTTTAGTAACAATATAATTTCACATATTAATTTAATTCACTGCAATTGTTGATATCTTCATGGTTGCTAATGTGCCAACCTATATACAATAATTTCATAGGTATTGCAACAAAAGGGTATCATTTTTGTAAATGTTATGGACCTTATATGAAGGCTACATGGTTCTAACACCTACAAAATCTAGTGTATGACTACTCCAAGGTATTCCTCCCAGAAGAACACCCTTACAGAAGAGCAACATTTGCTTTCAATGGTAAACTGGAGAGAACCTAAAGGCCTATAATAATGACACTGGTTGAGTGGCTTAGAGCATATGAGAGAGAGAAGGAGAAGGAGTTTGCAAAAATGTTTGATTCAAATGGGAATTCTATGTTCGTTGATCCAAAATTTTTCAACACCTATTTTGAGAAATTTCCCATTGGGACGAAAAGGAAATCTGTATTTTATGAGTTCCCATATTGGGAGCATCTTAATATTTCCCACTTATTAGATTCCATGCATATATTTAAAAATGTTTCTTCTTCTTTATGAAGGAACATGTCATTGAAGGAAAGTGACACATTGACTGCTAGGAGAGATCTTATTTCTTCATAAACTAGAAAGAAACATTGGCCAAGACAAGAAACTAGAGGAGAGGGTGGTCCCTCTTGGTCTTTCAAAGAAGGTGATGTTCCATGGATTTTAAAGAAATATGATCTTTCTTTGGCAAAGGAATTTATAATGAGTATGACGGTGCCTTGTTTTTATGGGTCTTCACTATGATACTACTTCACTGTGGAAGATAATTTGTCAGGGTTGAAATCACATGAAAATTTGAACCTTCTATGATCATGTATGTCAAAAAATGATTTTATTATTTATCTTATTTTGATGTAATGGGATATTTTATAATTTTTGCATAATGTACTATTTACCGTGCAGTGTCATTATCCTTTTCTTGTGCGTGGGTGTGTGGACCATGATGTCCCCCAAGACCTATGACATGCCATATCTAAATTAAGTGCATTTGTATGTTGGATCACATCAAAGGAGATTCATATGGCTAGCATTCGATAGTGGTTTCAAGAGATAGCTGAGATTGTTTGTATGTTTGAAAAGGAGTTGCCGATGAGTTTCATGGACTTACAGGTTCATCTTTTAATTCACCTAGTAGATGAGGTTGAATTAGTTGGGGTCATTTATTTTCATTGGATGTTCTTCTCAGAGAGGTACATGAAGAGATTGAAAGGTTTTGTTCAACAAAGGGAAAACCCCGAGGGGTCTATGGAAGAGGGGTATATATCATATGAGTCTTTCTATTATGCTAGTGAGTACATAAAGAAGACTGACAACACACTAGGTGTGGTGATTTGGGACGACGAAAGGGATGAAGACAAAATATAAGGGGAGCTTCTCGAAACAAATGGAAAGAGGCGTATGATAAAGAGTAAGTGTAGGCTTATCATTTGTCAAATTACTTCACAATAACTATTCACACTAAACTTCATATTTATGCATATTTTGACCTCATATGTACTAAATATATATATATGTTGGTTTAATTTGATCATCATCGAATTCAAAAGATGAAACCATCAACAAATTCATTCTTTACAATATGAAATTGACACAACCATGGGTCGTATTATATGAAGAGAAGAGAAGGAGATGGGACAGTGACAAGAAATAATTCAAATGGTTGAATGGTAGAAGTGCGCCTTGTCTTGATCATTTAAAATAAAATATGCTAATGACATGTGTTGGGCCTAAGAATTATCCTTAAAATGCATCCACTTTCACCTTAAAATACATCCACATTCACTCCATTCACACATTTTCTCACCTCTATTTCACCACCATGTAATCACATCAAGATTCACTTTCATCATTATATGGGTTACCCTTGTGTTTTCCAAAACATTATTAATTCTTAGTATTTTTAAGTGAATTTGTGGTTAAACTTTAGAAAATAATATCCTTATACTTATACCTAAAAATTGGAATGAGAAATTAGACATCTGTAGGTACAAAGGAAGCTTCCAAGGCATCTTTATGTGGCACTCTATGTTCAAATTCGAATTTGAGGAGATCATGGACCTCATGGAGAAGATCATGGACCTCATGGAGGAGATCATGGAGGAGAGGGTTATGTGTCACCGTTGGTTGAGAAATATGTGGGTAAAAGGAGGGAATAGTGGATCTACATTTATGAGTTTGTTATAATAGCTTTTGTATAAATAGGAGTGTTATCTCCTTCATTTGTAATCTTAATTTTTGGAATCTTAGAACCTAGTCCTTCATTGTAACCTAGTAATGTTAATATAGATAGAATTTATAATAGTTTTGGTTTGGATCATATGAGCTTATAGCCATTGTACTTTGAAAATTATGATGAATAAAATGGAGCTTCTTTGATCCTCTACATTTGACTTCTCTTTTGGTGTGCTTGTGAATCCTTGGAAGGATCCCCATTGCCTAGCAAGTACACCTTTTTTTTGGTAAGATTTTATTTTATGTTTGTTTGTGAATTTCATTATATTAATTATTATGTTCATATGTTTGAAATATTAATGAATGGCCTTTCGTAAGAAAGTATTAATGCTTCCTTCAATGAATTTGATTTGTTATTTAATGCTTGATTTCATTAGTTTAAATTTCTGATTTATATGCTTGAGATATAAACAAATAATTTCTTGTAAGAGAGCTTTAATATTTCATGCAATCAATTAGAATTATGTTTAAAGAGCTTCAATTTCATTAGTTTAAATAGTTTATTAGAAATATTAATGAATAGTCTCCTGTAAGGGAGCTTTACTATTTCTTACACTTGTCACAATGTCTTTTAATTTTTAGATTTCATTTTGCTAAATGACTAAATAGATGATGGAGATCCCAAGTCAAAGAAAAACCTCTTGTAAGGGAGCTTTGGCATTTCTTCATCTAGCTTAGTTTAGTTTGTCTATGAGTCCATATATTGGATGATTCTTGAAGTTTTACTTACCCGGGTTGACAGTAAATGAAACTTTAATTTGCATCCACATTTTAGACCCAACATTTTGGCGCCATTATCGGGGAGGATGATTTCGAGATAGACTTAGGGAGTTATTTTTATTGCAATTTCTTTTTATGGACTAACTTTTGAAACCTGGTGATAGCAGGATCTTCATAAAGGAGTTCAAGTTTGAGCTTTTTGATTTTTTTTCATACTTAGTTTCAAATTCAGTTTTTAAACCCCCCATTTCTTACTAATCCATCTACGGGTGAGAAAATTGGAAATGTTGAATAGGTACTTCTTGGAGAGCAAGAAAAATATTGAAAATTGGTTTCTAAAGAACTTTTTGTCAACTCCAAGAATAAGACAGGTTACTCACATGCTTGCAAATAATCATGTAAAAACTTTAAATCTAGATGTGAGCATTTTTTAATTTTTAGCTTCACTGGAAGCATTCTTTTACCTAGGAAATAAAAAAGAAATATTTCAAGTTAAAGGTAGAATAGATTAAAAAAATAACAATAATAATAAAAAATGAGATCTCATAGAGTTTTCCTTTATTATTGTTTTCAAAAAAAAAATAATAATAATAATAAAAAAATCATCCACATTTCTCATGAATAAATTTTGGTAAGAGCTACTTCATCCATGCTAACCTTGCAAAAAAAAAAAAAAACCAAATCAATAGTTTAGTATGCTCTCTTCTTGTGCTTTTTGAGTGATTAGGAAGATCATAAAATCTCTTGATTTATTTTCAAAATTAAATAAAAATCTCTTGGTAGGAGATAAGTTGTTGCACATTTCATCTCTTTCATGTGAAATTAAATTAAATGGTGAACAAAAAAAAGAGAAAAGAAATTAGAATGTTGATCCCGAGGGAATATTGTGCTAAACATTATCGTGTACTATCTTAAAGCACCAAGCTATACTCTATTTTGGAAATTGTGAGTTAAATTAGCTACAGGTAAAATAAGTTGAAGGTGTGGTCTTGAGTTGGGAATGAAAACAATAAACAATATTGAGGGGGAAGAAAAGAGAGTGTCTTTTATGGATATTGATGGAGGGTATTGATAATAGTGATTTATGGCTTGTTCCACTTCTTGAATTGCCTACCTTCAACTTTCAATAAAACACATTAATTTCAATCAATCTCAGCAGTGCAGTCATAGGTACACATTGATTATAAATATTTTTTTTCCCAAACGAGTGTGCTTGCATTAAGGTGGTGGATTCTTATGGCAACCTTCCACTGGATGAAGAATTGTAATCATATTCCAATGATGATGATACAAATCTATGTGTAGCTAATGTTTTGGAAGGATGAAGGAATCATTAAAGGTGCTTAGTACCTATCCAATATTGCTTAGATTAGTAGTAATAAAATTAGGCAGGAGACAGACCATTCTAAGAGCTTTGCTTTGCATTGATTGGCCAGGGCAGCCTTGTCTTGGATTGAGAGAAGTCAAGAGAAGAATTTAATTTTTATTGAAAAAAATATCAGACATCCATTGCATTGAATCATATGGAACGTTGAATGGATTTGGATCTGGTTGGCGAAAAACTCATTTTA
Organism: Pinus taeda; assembly: GCA_000404065.3. Classification (NCBI taxonomy): domain Eukaryota; kingdom Viridiplantae; phylum Streptophyta; class Pinopsida; order Pinales; family Pinaceae; genus Pinus; species Pinus taeda. Next base: position 52,654 of record APFE030618093.1, on the reverse strand, counting down.
ATTTTAATGAGGATTTCAAGTCCCATTCAATGAACTCAACACCTTCGAGTTCATAACCATCCCAACCTGTTCTAGTTCGACTCTTTCACATCGTTCTTTCCTCGATACCCGACTACTATCTCTTTGCTAGCATATACCATAATGCTGTGCAATCACTTTACCCTTATAACATCTAAAATAATGGAAAGAATCCATCTAACCTACAGCCACAATTTGAGCAATTTGAGCATGCAAATTTTGTGACACGATTTGAGCGATTTGATGATTGCATGCAAGAGAAGATATCGATAGCTAGCAGCCTTAATGGTGACCTGTCTAAATAATCTTGAACATAGTGAAGTGTTAATCTAGGTTGACATTGATGTCAATATAGCAGTGTTTGTGATGGAAAATTCTTTGAAACATGATTTCCCATTGATTCCCATTGATCATAATGCTCATAGTGATGAAAGTTTGATATATGATGATATGATGAGATGGAGGACCCAAGTGGATTGAACAGTAGGAGGTCAATTGAACAGAAATTGAACAACAAATGACACAAGAGGTCAATTGAACAACAAATGACGTAAGAGGTCAATTGAACAACAAATGACGCAGGAGGTCAGTTGAACAACAATTGAACAACAAATGATGCAAGAGGTCAATTGAACAACAAATGATGTAGGAGGTCAATTGAACAACAATTGAACAAAAAATGACACAGTAGATCTAGTAAAGAAACAGGAGCAAGAAGCCAAAGAGTAATTTGAAGTGTTATCGAAAGAACAAAGAGCAACAGTGATAACAGAGGAGTAAAGAAGAAAACTATTGGAAGAGTGGAAGAGTGAAGAGAAGTCATAGGAGCAATAGCTATCAGAAGAGTGGCGATAGGAAAGTACAGACTTGATCATGGTTGAAGTCTGCACTCAATCCTAGCTATCAATCTCATAGTCAACCCTTAGATCATGGGCAACTACAGGGGTTAAGGCCACTTTTAATCCATGTGCCAGTCGAAGTCCTGCAAACAGTCAATTGCGATAAGGCTATGGACATGACGGGTTTATTAACAATTGCTTAAGATCATATCGCATCCACTCCGTCGACCGTAGGGGATCGAATATGTTATGGGAAGACCTCCAGAAGTTGCGATTGTGATGCATGTGGGACCTCCATATGGGTAATGTATCTCAAGCCTCTATCATAGAGAAGAGGTAAAAATTAACAACTTGTGAAATTGAAGGAACAGAGGAAGCTGGAAGGTTAAGTGAATGAAAGAAGAAGTTGAAAGGTCAAGAAGCCAAAGGTTTGGCAGATGATGAAGGTACAAAAGAAGCTGAAGATCGAGTGAGAAGGTAGCAAGCAGAAGGACAGAAGTAAGCCGTAGGTCCATCAGGATAGAAGGAAGCCGAAAGTCTAGCAGGACAAAAGGAAGCCGAAGGTCTAGCTGGACAAAAGGAAGCTGAAGGTCTAACAGGATAGGAGGAAGCTAAAGGACAAAGCAATTTTGTTGATGGGTTAGTTATTGAAATGCTCGGACCTATGTTTCATAGTGATTCAGATAACATTTCAAAATGACACTCTGCAAATCTAAGAAGATTATTTGAGTATGAACATGGTTGTTCTTAATTGAACGCACAATATGAAACTATGACAGTCACTCCTCTAAACAAGTCACTCCTGAAGCATTTACCGTGATAGTGAGAACAAAGGCTTGAAACAGAGAGTTGTTTTTGTGCAGAGCTAAGTGCAGTTCATTGTAGACACATTGAAGTTATGTGAAGTCTATTGTAGATCATGATGGCCATTTGAAATCATCATGAGGTAACTTTGTAGACTCTGCGTGGGAAATATGAAGAGTTGTGAAGACTCCTTCATATGAAGACAAGTTTCCATTGATGATATACAATGGAGACTACAGTGAGGCTGTAGATTGACAAAATTTAGTGAAGAAGAGTTTGGGAGCAAGGAATTACTATCAAACTTATCTAGACAAAATAGAGCAGTGGGTTGGAGCCTAGAGGGTTGTTTCGCTGAAGGTTGGAGCCTTAAACAAACAATGTTGGTTCCTTGACAAGATAGGGTTGAAGCCCTTGGGGTTGGTGCCTCAGAATTGGAAGGATTGGTGTCGTTGGAGTTTGTGCTCCTAAACACAAGGTTGGTGTCTTGAGAAGATACGGTTGGTGCCCTAGAGGTTGGAGCCTCACAAAAGACCAAGTTGGTGCTTGGCAATAGATTGGAGCCTTATATATATTATATTTGAATTATTGTAAAGATTATATTAATAAAAGAATTTATTCCTATTGTTCATTTTGTGTTCTAAATATAAATGAGTTATCTAGTAAAAATAACAATTGAAAAGAAATATTGATTCACCCTGCCCCTCTCAGTATTTCCAATGATTGGTATCAGAGCCAATACCTTCACTCAAAGCCTAACAACTTGAAGGTTGATCATTAGAACACAAATGACAAAGCCAAGGAAGAAAGTCTCCAATCCTCCTAAATATGTGTCTCCCTCTACCACTGAAATAGAAGTCAATAAATTTGTGAAGGCTCCATGGTTCAATGGAAACTTTGATATATGGGAAGCAAGAAACAGGAATTTCCTAAAGACTCAAGGCATTGAAATCTAAAAAATAGTGATTGTTGATAGCATGATGGATGGAGAATCCAAGGAGTAAAATGAAAAAACAATGAAGGCAACCTTGAATGGGCTACCAGATTCTATAAAGAACAATTTAGGAAAATGTTCGTCAGTGAAGGGTATATGGGACAAACTTCATGATCTTCATTCAAAAGGAGCATTGGCAATGATGTCTAGTCAAGAAAGGGATGAAGAGCTTGCCAAGCTTAAGAAGGAATTTCATCAAAGAAAAAGAAAGCATCATGAAGAAGTCATATCCATGACAAATCAATTGGATAAAGCAAAGAAACGGGAAGATACCTTGTCAAGTCAACTTGAAAAAAGGCACAAGAGCTTGAACAAACTTGAAGAAGAGATTAGTCAGTACAGGGTAGAGGTATCCTCTCTCAAATCTCAACTACAAGAAGCAAGAATGTTAGCACAAGGAGATGAGAAGACAATGGAATCATTGGCAATCATAGAAGGATAGGTTGATGAAGCAGAAAAGGAGAGAAACACCATGATATGTCAACTAAAAGAAAAGGATGGAGAATCTTCAAATTAAAATGTAACATCAACCTTCTCAAGGCAAAAACATGTAAAGCTACAAAGATCAAGGAAGAAATGGAGAGCAATATAGGAAAGGAAAATGAAGAGATATTCAAAATGAAGTCAGATATCATATCCCATAAATTAGAAGCAAATGAAGCAATACGTATTAAGGAAGAGATTGAGAAACAACTTGCTAAGAAGAACAATGCTTGCGAAATATTGGAAGAAGAGAATGTATCCCTTGGGAAAAAGGTTGAAGGGATGGACAAAACCTTGAAGATATCTCAAACCTTGGATGACATGCTCAGCCATCGAAGATTTCCATTTGATAAATCAGGTCTTGGGTATGCAGGTGAATCCTCAAGCAAGAATGATAATGCTTCAAACAACAAGGATATGAGGAAGTCAAAAAGAAATGTTGATGCTCCTATTTTCAACAAAGATAAATATAAGAGTCAAGGCAATAATGAAGGAAGTCCTGTTCCAAGAAGAAATGTAAATGCTGTCAAGGATGTGAGAAGCAATAATTATCATCAAAGTATCTCAAGGTAGAAAGGCTTCAGAAGTACATCAACGAAATCTCCATCTCCCAGGTACAAAATTTTATTTCTTGGTTATTGTTATTTTTGTACAAACTTTGGACACATGGAAAAAGATTATAGGGCTTATAATGATCCCCATTAATCTTTGAGAAGCAATTCTGCAAGAAGAAGTCATGAATTCTTATTCATGAACAACATAGAATTCTTCAAGTGTCATAACATTGGTCATATGGCACGTAATTGTAACTTGATTTGGGCACCTTCTCAAGCTAGAACCATGCCAGGAAAAAAAGTTACACATGTATGGAGAAGAAAGCAGAAACAATTTGAAAATCTCCTGAACCCTCTAGCTAGCAACACATGTTGTTGACTTGATGAATATATTCTTGATATTTCGAGTGTTTGATGATGGGATTCTGCCAAAAAGAGACCATGCATATAATTAGGGGGAACTTGTGATTATTGATCATTATTGCAGAAGCTATTCATGAAAGGGTCCTTATGAAATCCTTGCTGAGCTATATTAACAATCATCCTTTGATAAAGATCATTTCTCAAGAGCACTACATTGAAGAACATGATCTTGTAACCATTCTTTGGACTATTGTTGAAGATGTTTTCCACTTGATCACTAAGCAGAAATTGGAGCAGCAGAGAAGGCCATATAATTCTAGAGAAATAAGGCTAATAACTATGTTGTTGGTATTACAGAAGTTGAATGTCTCGACTCAAGGATATAATACGAGAACAGGTAAATCAAGGACAGTAATAGAGGCTTTGTTTGAAGGGAAAATCTGCTCATATTTTTCAATTTTGTAGCAGTAACATGAATCTTGATAACATTCCGAAGTATAGAAAGTGCTAGTTGATAGAAGATGACATGGAAGGAGATATTTATAAGGGTATAATGCCAGAAACTTGGGAGGAGGTGACTCTCAAGGTCACTTACACTGATTTTGATAAAGGAATTCCTCCTATTTATATTAGAGAGATATCAATTTTTACGGATGCTCTCCGACAATGCCAACAACATAGTCAAGTTGCGAGATGTGGAATGCTGTAAGCATCGAAATGGAAATTTTCTCTTTCATATGGTATTTGATGATATGAAATCGGATCTTTATTTATTTATAACAAGATGTAGGGTGCGGTCGCTCACAATACCACCCTTGGCTATCAAGAAAATTATGTACGAGCTGGTGAAAGGAATTGCTTCTATGCACAACCATGGCGTCATGCACAGAAGCCTGAATCCCAAGGTTATATGGATAGAAATGATAGACGAGGAATTTGTGTCACTAAAGATTGCAAGGTTTTGTCTTGGAAGAGCTACCGGTTTATTTTGCAAGGATTATACAAACGGGTTAGGGGTGCATTGGAACAAATTTCCTGAACTGCTCTTGGGTCAGGATACCTACTCTCTTTCTGTTGACATGTGGAAGGTCGGCTGCATTTTTGTTGAATTTTATAGAAGGAAGGCTCTCTTTGTGGGATGGAATGATTTAGAGATTCTTAAGGAGATCTTCAGCTTACTCGGAACTCAAAATGAAGAAGTTTGGCCGGGAGTTTCACAACTTAGTTATTGGCATCCTTTTCCTCAATGAGAGGCCTATGATCTTAGAACCGAAGTCCTAGATTTAGATGATGATGCTTTCGATTTGTTATCAAAACTGCTATCGAATATAGCTCAGTAGCTTAAGGAGAAGCATAGAGATACAAAGGAATCTTGATTTGAAGAAAGATAGCGAGAATGACAATTTCAATGACATCTTCTCCAGATTCAGACTAGAAAGAATCCTTAATTCTAATTGTGAAGACAACAAAGTTTGGATTGTAGAAGCATAAAAACTTGGACTTGAACATTTTGTGTATGGCTATTTGGACCCTATTTGGAAGCATTGAAATGGAGCATCTTTAAGCATTTTTGAAAGCATTATGAAGAAGTTCTGAGAAATGAAGAGGGGATAATGTGCTAGTTGATGATGAAGCAACAATCCTTCTATCTTGAGTAAAAAAAATAAAAAGGGAAGAAGAGCACCATGAAAGGGGTAGCAGTTCGATAGGGGGAGTCCTTATGCACTCCTTTTCCATTGATATCAAAGGGGGAGAGAAGAAGAATATTGCCATCAATGGAAAAGGGGGAGATTGTTAATCTAGGTTGTCATTGATGTCAATATAGCAGTGTTTGTGATGACAAATTCTTTGATACATGATTTCCCATTGATGCCCATTGATCATAATGCTCATAGTGATGAAATATTAATATATGATGATATGATGAGATGGAGGACCCAAGTGGATTGAACAACAGGAGGACAATTGAACAAAAAATGATGCAGGAGGTCAATTGAACAACAAATGACGCAGGAGATCAATTGAACAACAATCGAACATCAATTGAACAACAATTGAACAAAAAATTACGTAGGAGGTCAATTGAACAAAAATTGAACAGTAAATGACGTAGGAGGTCAATTGAATAGAAATTGAACAACAATGACGCGGGAGGTCAATTGAACAACAATTGAACAACTAATGATGTAGTAGATCTAGTAAAGCAATAGGAGCAAGAAGCCAAAGAGTAAGATGAAGTGTTATTGAAAGAACAAAGAGAAACAACAATAATAGAGGAGTAAAGAAGAAAACTATCGGAAGAGTAGAAGAGTGAAGAGAAGTCATAGGAGAAACAACTATTGGAAGAGTGGGGGTAGGAAAGTATGGACTTCCTTGATCATGGTTGAAGTCCCGCACTCAATCCTAGCCATCCATCTCATAGTCAACCCTTAGATCATGGTAAACTGCGAGGGTTAAGGCCATTTTTAATCCATTTTCCAGTCAAAGTCCCACAAACCATCAATTGCGATAAGGTTATGGACCCAATGGGTTTATTAACAACAACTTAAGATCATATCGCATCTGCTCCGTCGGCCATAGGGGATCGACTATGTTATGAGAAGACCTCCAGAAGTTGCGATTGTAATTAAAGGTGATGATGTGGCATGTGGGACATCCATATGGGTAATGTATCTCGAGAATCTATCATAGAGAAGAGGTACTAGTTCACAACTCGTGAACTTGAAGGAATAGAGGAAGCTGGAAGGTCAAGTGAATGAAAGAAGAAGTCGAAAGGTCGAGAAGCCAAAGGTATAGTAGATGATCAAGGTACAAAATAAGCTGAAGATCAAGTGAGAGGGTAGCAAGCATAAGGATAGAAATAAGCCATAGGTCGAGGAGGACAGAAGTAAGTCGAAGGTCCAATAAGACACAAGGAAGTCAAAGGTCTAGTAGGACAGAAGGAAGTCAAAGGTCCAGTAGGACAGGAGGAAGCCGAAGGATGAAGAAATTATATTGATTGGGTTAGTTATTGGAAAGCTCAGACCTATGTTTCATAGTGATTCAGATAACAATTCAAAAAGATTCTCTGTGGATCTAAGAAGATTATCTGAGTATGAACATGGTTGTTCTTAATTGAATGCACAATAAGAAACTACGACAGTCACTCCTCTAAATAAGTCATTCTCGAAGCAGTTACTCTTGAAGCAATCACTCCTGAAGCATTTACTGTGACAATGAGAAAAGAGGCTTGAAACAGAGAGTTGTTTTTGTGTAGAGCTAAGTGTAGTTCATTTTAGACACATTGAAGTTGTGTGAAGACTATTGTAGATCATGATGGCCATTTGAAATCATCATGAGGTAACTTTGCGGACTCTGCATGGGCAATATGAAGAGTTGTGAAGACTCCTTCATATGAAGACAGGTTGTCATTGATGTTTTAGCATGGGAACTACAATGAAGCTGTAGATTGACAAAATTCAGTGAAGAAGATTTCGGGAGCAGATAATTACTATCAAACATATCTATACAAAATATAGCAGTGGGTTAGAGCCCAGAGGGTTGGTACCCTGAAGGTTGGAGCCTTAAACAAACAAGGTTAGTGCCTTGAAAAGATAGGGTTGGAGCCCTTGGGGTTGGTGCCTCATAATTGGAAGGATTGGTGTCCTTGGAGTTGGTGCACCTAAACACAAGGTTGGTGCCCTAGAGGTTGGAGCCTCACAAAATACCAAGTTGGTGCTTGGAAACAGATTGGAGCCTTATATATATTGTATCTGATTTATTGTAAATATTATATTAAAAAAATAATTTATTCCTATTATCCATTTGGTGTTCTAAATATAAATGAGTTAATTGGTAAAAATAACAATTGAAAAGAAAAATTGATTCACCCCCCGAGTATTTAACGCCCAAAATTATTACCATATTTATATTGCTGAATTAATTTCGAATAGTTTTGAATGAAATGGCACGTTTTCTCAGCACGCTTGGAAATTGTAAAAAATGCACAGTGGGTCAAGCACACCAGTCAATGACCAGACAACTCAACACATGCATAAGAAATCTCAGTCACAAGAGAGTCATCAGGCACCAAATGTGCAACAAGGAAGTCCGAAAATGCCTCTCCTTTGATAGCTATTGGATGTATTCAAAATATAACAATCATGCCATATTTTGTAGAATAATTTTGTAATCTGCCACCCATGGGACTATTCTTGAAACTTTCTGCTGAGGACAGTCACCATTTGAGGAGCCCGGTCAGCATTTTAGTTTGACTGTGCTCAACAGATATTGGTATTATCACATTTCTTTTGCGCTATTATTTTTGTCCACCTGTTTCGATGGCTATCCCCCATGTGCATAGAAATATAGTATTGTTGCAATCTGACACTAATAATAATAAAATCAAAAGTAAATTTACTAAGGATTGGCAATGGCACTAGTCAACTCAACGTTTGGTAGCATACGAACCTAATCTTATATTTCTTGTTGGTTACTAGTCAAGTGCAGTTCCATCGGCTCGAGTAGATCCTGAGGTCATATTTCTGGTTTGGGTTCATTGATGTTGCAGTACAGGGTGATATTCTGGCAGCAAAGTGGGTAGTTATATGTCTTGACGGATCTATGCCTTAGCAGGTCTTGTTTCGACATCAAGAGCTCTCGGCACAGCACATTGGCAGACTTTGGAAGCGAATTTGGAAGAATGATTTATTGAACATTTGGAGGATTATCTTGTTTTGGCAATAAAATTATAACTTCTTCATGTTTTATGTTTTTATGTAACGTACTAATCTACAGGACACAACAAATCTATAATGCCAAGCTTTTACATGCACATTCCATGAGTCATCGGACATAAACATGGACTTGATTTATTTTTCATGGTTATTTTTATTAAAAACATATTTTGAATTAACATCATGAATTGGACTAAAATTATGCTTTTGATATTCCTTAATCTGTTTCATTTTGGCATACAATTTTTGTGTAAGAATCAAGAAGGGAATGGCCATTTCTTCTTGAACAAACTTATGTTCTTTATGCCAAATTTTTTTTTAGTAGGTTTCAGATGATCAACTGATCATTAAGGAGATTAAATTGTGACGACAATTGGTCTTCAAAAGACTAATTTCATGATAAATTCTAAAGAACAAGACCATGATGATAAGAACGAAATTTCCAGAAAATTACAAGTTCTTGTAACTCCCTGTAAGGGTTTAATGGTTTGATATGTTGCATGACAGATTAGCAAATTCAAATACTTGGGGGTTGTTCCTAAATGTAAAAGGATGGTGAAATACCTATCGACACTTGAATTTCGACCTTTTTTGAAAAATTGTAAATCCAACCACATGTCAAAGCATGCCATAATTCACGTTTACCCAACAAGAGCCATTATCCATTTTTTTTAACATACACGTCATTATACATTCCTAACCCACAAATAATACCAAGTAGCTCACTTACAAGCTTTTTGTGCCACTTTCCATTTCTGTTTTCAGTTTCCTTTTCCATTTCCATTTCCATTTACAAGTTTGAAAATGAAATCCTCCTTCTATGTAAATCACAGAGTCCATAGTCCTTGACTATAAATATCTTTCTAAAAACACCTTGAAGCTTCCATGCCTTAAGGGCAAGCTATCATCCCAATTAACAATGAGAATACATCAATGTCCCTTGTTTGTCAGATCTTCTAAGCATTTGACAACAAAAAATTCATTCATGCTTAGAAATATGTGTTAGGGGCACCTTGACTCTCATCCAAATCAAAGATGGGAGCTCTCATGTTGACTAGTGGCATCCATTAATGGTCAATAAGTTAAAAATTTCTTGTTATGTTCGACACTGAAACATTTATTCACATGACAAGAATTGTGCTAACGAGTGTGGAAGACTTGAAGACATTTACTTTAATTTAGTAGTAGAGGAAGCATATTTGCTTTCATTACTTTTCAGTTTTTGATGTAAATGACTTGAGGACAAGACAATAAATAAGGCTGGGGGGAAGTGTAAATTCTTTTGTATGCATTCTAAGCCTTATACATTTTTAGCTGCATTCAACAGTAGATCCTGAACATCTAATAGAAGATCCAGCAATAGATGCAGCAACAATAAAAGATTCACTTTTTCAACTACATCCACCATTTTCATAGCCAAAAGAAGACGACTATGATAAGAATTTTGCAGCCACACATGCACAACTCTCATCCATTTTTGAAAGGGTAAGTTGATGTATGATATTTTTTAACTTTTAACCATTTAATTCCTTGAAAAAAAATAGAATGATAATTTTTTGAAAAAAAAACACTTCCTTTTCTCATTTCACACAATTTCCAAAACCATCAGTTTGGGGGGAGGATATATTTACATTCATACTTTGTCACATTCATATTTTTCCATATTCATATATCACATTCTAAAATCCACATACTTTCCAAATATATTTACTATTACATCATCATGAGCATATAAATGGGTTTGTAAAAAGTACTTAAAATTTAATTGTATGCCAACACAATCATGGTTGTCACAAAAGAACCAACCATGATGCATTCCAACAAAAATACTTTGCAATAAAAATCACATTATCATTATACAAATATCATACATTGAATGCAACAAACAAAATATGGTTGAAACACAAGAACCAACCAAGTTTCAATTCAACAAACACACTTTGAAAACATTAGTAAATGATATCATGCAAAGCTTAATCCAAAGAGCTCAAGTATCAAAAGTAATGTAATAGATTACATGAGGACATGTAATACCTTCAGTTTAGGGGTATGTTGGGCCTAAGAATTATCCTTAAAATACATCCACTTTCACCTTATAATACATCCACTTTCACTCCATTCACACATTTTCTCACCTCTATTTCACCACCATGTCATCACATCAAGCTTCACTTTCATCATTATATGGGTTACCCTTGTGTTTTCCAAAACATTATTAATTCTTAGTATTTTTAAGTGAATTTGTGGTTAAAATTTAGAAAATAATATCCTTATACTTATACCTAACAATTGGAATGTTAAATTTGACATGGGTAGGTACAAAGGAAGCTTCCAAGGCATCTTTATGTGGCACTCTATGTTCAAATTCGAATTTGAGGAGATCATGGACCTCATGGAGAAGATCATGGACCTCATGGAGGATAGGGTTATGTGTCACCATTGGTTGAGAAATATGTGGACCAAAGGAGGGAATAGTGGATCTACATTTATGAGTTTGTTATAATAGCTTTTGTATAAATAGGAGTGTTATCGCCTTCATTTGTAATCTTAATTTTTAGAATCTTAGAAGCTAGTACTTCATTGTAACCTAGTAATGTTAATCTAGATAGAATTTAGAATAGTTTTCGTTTGGATCATATGAAATTATAGCCATTTTACTTTGAAAATTATGATGAATAAAATGGAGCTTCTTTGATGCTCTACATTTGACTTTTCTTTTGGAGTGCCTGTGAATCCTTGGAAGGATCCCCATTGCCTAGCAAGTACACCTTTGTTTTGGTAAGATTTTATTTTATGTTTGTTTGTGAATTTCATTAGATTAAATTATTAGGTTCATATGTTTGAAATATTAATGAATGGCCTTTCGTAAGAAATTATTAATGTTTCCTTCAATGAATTTGATTTGTTATTTAATGTTTGATTTCATTAGTTTAAGTTTCTGATTTATATGCTTGAGATATAAACATATATTTTCTTGTAAGAGAGCTTTAATATTTCATGCAATCAATCAAAATTATGTTTAAAGAACTTCAATTTTATTAGTTTAAATAGTTGATTAGAAATATTAATGAACAGTCTCCTGTAAGGGAGCTTTACTATTTCTTACACTTGTCACAATGTCTTTTAATTTTTAGATTTCATTTTGCTAAATGACTAAATAGATGATGGAGATCCCAATGAAAAAAAAACCTCCTGTAAGGGAGCTTTGGCATTTCTTCACCTAGCTTAGTTTAGTTTGTCTCTAAGTCCATATATTGGATGATCCTCGATGTTTTACTTACCCAAGTTGACATTAAATGAAACTCTAATTTGCATCCACATTTTAGACCCAACAACATGCCCTAACAATTGGGTTTCTTATCAAGTTAGAGAGAAATATGGTGCATTTAGTTGTTACTCACATGCTAAAGAGGATGCACTAAACATAGGGATTGGGTGTAGCAAATCAATAATTCTATTATCCTTTTGTACCATTTTAACTTCATACTGCACCTTTTGAATATATATATATATATATATATATATATATATATTATATATATATTATATATATATTATATATATATATATATATATATAATATTATATATTATATTAACTACACCAAGTCAAATAAGTGTAATCAAATATCCGGCAAAACAGACGTAGTACCATAATAGTAGTAGAAGATGATGGATGGTCAACTACATCTACGCCCTGAACGTGGTCTTGAGAACTCTAAGGTGGAGGAGGAGGTGGCTAGTCTGTTGATATGTTAAGAGAAACATGAGGCACATCCTTTAGCTCTGACATCTTATCATCAGGCAACTAACGAGGAGGTGTATTACTAGAAGGATTACTAACACCCTGACGACCATGATCCTATGGGATGGTACTGCCAGAAGCATCATGATCACCACCCTAATCACACTGATCATCATCACCACCACCCTCATTTGATGTATCTGTTGTTGCATGATGATGACCTACATCCCTCATCATTGTTAGTACCCTACTAGATTCGATGATATGCTGCATAAGCGACATCATATTACGCAGACAATCCTTGTACAGACCCACAAAACTAAGATCCACGGTGATATCTCGAGGCCTCAATGACTAGCATAGGAGGGCGATGAACAAATGTAGGAATCGTCTTGGGAAACCTCTCAAAAAAGAAACGAAAAATATTGGAAGCAAAAGGGAAGGTCTCCTTCCCATGTATCAATGCATGACATCTATTTAAAGCCATGCAAAACGTCCTCAAAAAATTGCATACCATCTGATGCAGCGTGGAATCTCAATAAAAGAATCAACATAATACAAAAGAGGGAAACTAATGTACTTCCCATCAGTACTAGAGTGTGACATGGTGGTGATTGATAGTGAGAGGAACCTAACCTCCTCTGCAACAAAAGAATAAATTTGTAACTGTCCACCATGAACTTGAAAAATTGATGGATGGACCGCATGAGGCGTGCCATATCTCATAGTGTATGCAATATGGCTCTTAGTTGCAACCCCATGGGGGACATTAGGGAACTAGAAAAAATATTTCCCTCTCCTGGATAGGCCAGTGGTAAAGCACATGTCCTCCTTAGTGGGCCTATGCCACGCCTTGCGACCAACACAAAAAGATTACTGTTGCACATTCCATCGGTGCATCAGATGCGCCAAAAAGAAAAAGTGTTCCTTAAGGGATGTAGCTTCCTTATAGTACTTGAGGGGGCCTACATTCCTCAAGAGTGCTAAGGTCATTTCAATAATATGGTGAAGGTATAAATCCCTCTCCCTCTCTATGGCCTTCCATGTTCAAAACATATTGTATGGGTCCACCTGATGCTCCTACTCCCTCTGCTGACGTATCCACGACATATATTAAATATAAAATACATTAGCCTCACACATATTTTTTTTTAATTAAATGAAACATGTATGTATAAATATGGAAACATAAATTTCAATTAAAAAAAAAAAAAAATACGAGTGCGCAAAAACACGGTCATGCATCAGTGTCAATGCATGTTCAACTACAACCACACCACTAACTATGCGTAAATAAACATGACACACTGCTATTGGTTCACAATTTTAACTTTTGACATTGGTGCAGACAACTTGGGCACCAGTGTGCACACATAACATTTTCGCACCAGTATGGAATGTTCAGGTTATTGAACGCACCAAGCTATGGATATATTTTTTAATATTAAATTCACAATGCTTTTGGAACCGAGTGTGATGCACTGACATATAATCTATCACATCAATCCCGATGCATTTTAGTTTAAAAGCTACATCGTAACAATGGCAGTGCATTATGTTGACGCACCGATATGTAGTGCACCCTGTAAATTTACATGGCACACTACTATCGGTGTGAGGGAAAAATACACCGAGCTATGACTATATTTTTCAATATTAAATTTGCAGTATTTTTGGTAAATTAAAACACATCGGGTGTGCCGCATCGACGTACAATCTATCACATCAATCCCGATGCATTTTAGTTTACAAATGAACTGAAACAATAAAAATGCGTTATGTTTACACACCAATACACAGTACACCCTATAAATTTATAGGGCATGATGCTATCAGTGCAAGCTGAACATATCGGATGCGATGCACAATGAAAAAAATGAAAAAAAATGGTAAATTTAGCCAAATTTACAATTCTAATCCACTAAAAAATTAAATTACGAAGAAACATAGACATTACGTGGACATTTTCTGATCTGGGAGGCATTGTGGACACATAATAGAGAAAAATAAATTTTAAGAAGGTTTGAGAAAATTGAAAAGTCGAACAGTGAACACTGTATGGAAGGATGGTGAGAAAGAGAAGCATTGATGTTAGGGGACTTGCATGTGGAAAGATTGACACTGACGCTTCAGAGCTCTCCCACACTATAGATTGTAAAAATGAAAATTACAGCTGGGAGGTTTTTTTAATTTAACCCTCTTAAATGCACCGCTGTGGGATATGTCCACAAGCACCACATTTCTTTTAATTAAAAAATATTGCAATGATTTTCTTGATATGACGTGGGGCGTTCCTCTACAAGCAATGTTATTTTTTTAAAACTTAAAAACTACCTAACAATGCTTTTTATAAGATGACCCAATGTGTTTTGTTAAGATTTCCTCATTGGGGCGTCTTTGAAATTTAAAACTATAGTAGTGCTCCTTAATAGTATGCACCGGGACATTTTACTATGTGAAGGGCACTGATGCTATTGACTGTTCAAGAATCAATGCATAATGTTTTTTAGCACACCATATTTTTTTTTAATAAAAATAAGTTTTCGGAAGTGCACCATGTTATTGTAATAATTCTTGTATGGATAGTAAAGCACTCATGAATTTTTGTATTTTAGATGCACCATTCAAAAAACATCCAGTAAAACATCCGCCCACCCACCTTCGCTAGTGAACTCCTTGATAAACAGGTTTTTGAGCTGTTTTTATACAGGCTTCCACAAAAACCTCCACTAGAAGGTATTTTCCTTGTACTATTGCTTTCTTCTCTCTATCTCTACTAACAAGAACATATGCATTATGTTTTAGAGAAAAAATAACATATCGATCTTAGTAAAACTAACATTTTTTAGGTTGTGCCAATTTTCCATAAATAAAGTTATATATTCAAGAAGGCAATTTGATTGTTTGCATTTCATCCTTTTACACAATGTCCTAAAAAGTTGTGTAAGTATATCTCATCATTTTTAGGGATCAAATGTCTATTTTTCCATATTTCCATTGCAACTAGCATGTCTAAATTGTATAGAATTAGCTTGCACCAACCCCTCAATTCACTTCTAAATACAATGCTTAAAATGTTCCAAAAATTTACCCAAATGTTTTAATTCCAAATCTACTAATAAATAAAAGAGGAAATTAAGTGATTTTACTGTAAAACAAAATCTATGATACCACTTCTTATGATTTGGAACCCTAAAAATAGAATCACGAACAATATATTTGAAAATATGAAATAAATGCTTCATTACTTCATTAAATTAAAAACTCCTAAATTAAAAAACACCATATAATTTTTCTTTTATAAAACCAGCCTAGATCCATCTTAACTCTGAACCTATCAAAGTGTTGAGAGGGATTAAATCTCTCCATGTGGAAACCTATTTTCTAACTTCAAAACTTGAAGAAAGGTTTTCACCTGGAGAGATTTGATCCCTCTCAGAGGTTGATAGATCCAAAGTTAAGATGGATCTATGCTCGTTTAATTATCAATTTTATTTTTTCGTTTAATTTTTATTTTTATGTAATTTCACTCAGTCAAAATGTTTTAATTAATACTTTTTTATTTTTAGTTTTAATTAATAATTTTATTGGGTCAAAATGTTTAGATAAAATAATATAATATGACATTACAACATCACTTCCACACTCGGAAGGAGAGTGTCTCTTGCCAAAAAATGTAATAAAATAAAATTAAAAAAATATACATATTTACAAAATGTTTTGGTTGTGAGATGAGATGTGGGTTTTTGGCATGTGGTATTGATGAGCCATGGTATTGTCCCATGAGATGGTATGGTTAATAATAACCATGTAAAGTGGGGTGAGTATCCATGGTTAAAATTCTTGTTATATTGTAAGTATTATTTTGATTGTGAAATAAGGTTTTTGGGCATGTGATATTGATGAGACATTATATTGGCCCATGGTAAAGTGGGGATGAATATCCATTGTTAAAAATATTATTATATTTCTAGTTTAAGTTTTTATGTGCTTATTAATGAAGTTTAGATATGGTTACAAAATTTTTATTTTAATTCATATGGTAAAATGGATCTTAATCTATAGCTACTATTTATATTTTAATGTGATAGAGGTGTAGATATATCTCAAAATTAATTATAAATTTTTCTTTTAGATTTAATAAAAAAAGTTATAAAATTAAATTCAAATATAATATTTCCCTCATGGGCATGACGAACTCTGAGAAAAGATAAACATGTGTGCCATGAAGGTAAACATTTGGTGGTTGGTAAGGATGATAGTAGTCTTTTCCTTCCATTGCATTTGTTGTACGAGGAAGTTAACAATGCGAAGTGTGAAGGTTCATTCTATCTTTTCATGATCGAGAGCGGATGAGGGAAGTTGGTTTATGGCACGAGTCGCGCTCCAAATTTTTTTTTATCGTGTGTTCATTCGATAGGTGGATCTTTGTGGTTTGAGCTTTGATATTCTAATGGGTTTCTCTTTCCTTTGTCTTGTCTAGGAATGGTGGAGATTCTGTCGTCTTCGTCTTTTCCTTTGCCTTCAGCTCACAAAACCGATAAGTTCCTCTCCTTTGAGTCCAATATCAATTCGATATCTTTTGGGTACTCCTATATGTGTGGTTATTATGTGGATTCCTGCATCTCGAAGTTGGATGAGAAGAAATTGAGTTTGGTGGTGGGACAACTGTCTGAAAGGGTCTGTGCCGACAAACTCCCAACTTGGGTTTGTAACTAGTTTGTTTGTGTTTAGGTGTCCAATCCTTTTTCCTATGACTCTGATCATAGGTGCTTCCTGCGCTAGATGTGCCAACAAGGGAAAATTTTGGTGGATGTGTTCTTGAGCTGTGGTTTCATATGTAATTTCTGGAGGTGATGAAAGAAGGTCAACGGCCACGAGGTAGGAGGTTGTTGGATAATTTAGGATCGCCTATTGCTCCGAGGAGGTTCAAGATAGGCCGGGAGGTGTTTCTATCCACGGTGCATAGGCAGTGTTGTTCCTAGGGTAGAAGTGTATTCCTAGGCCATGAGACCTATGGCACACAATTCTTGCTCCAAACCCCTGCAGAGGGGAGCTTTGGCCAGCCAGGGTGGTAGTCACTCTTAACTGAAGGTGGAGGTGGTGGGATGGGTGTTCAAGTGCTCAACACGGGGTGGTAAATCTACTAGAGGTGTTGTGAGGGCGACCTCAAGGCCCCATGGGGGCATAGGTAATGCAAAAGCTGCTACGGGTGGCCATGCAATGGGGAATGGTAAGAAGGGTAGTGGGACATGCGAGGTTGGAGCAGGTGGCTAAAACCCATGTCGAGGTATGCACGGGTTGCTAGTTGACAACGAAGTTCCGTGGCATGCTCATATTTGGTCCAATCGATTTTTGGATCGCATGGAAATGTACGATAAGGCCAAGAAGGAAGAACATGACGTTGTTATTGCCATGTTCAACCAACTGCATTACTTTCAACACCATGTTAGGAAAAATATTGTGGTGGTTTGTGGTGGTCATAATCTGCTATCTCAAAAGGTGGAAAAGATGGAAACATGGTGAAAATGTTTACCTATTAAGTGGACAAGTGAAAAGAGATTTAATCCCTCTAAACACTTGGTAAATATGGAATTAAAATGAATCTAAATTGATTTAATTATTAATTATCAATTAAAATAAAAATATAATTTAATTATTAATTATTAATTAAATTAATTTAATGAAATGACAATATTATTTTTATTAATAATTATAATTAATAATTATTTTTTTTTGATTTTATCAAAATGTTTAAATAACATTACCTTATAACATCTCTAATATACTTATCTAGAGATTATCTATGCAATAATACTCTCCTATTTACAAAATAATGACATTGAATCTCTAATATTCACACTCTAAATTTCTTTAAAGGATTTAGATGGTTATAAGAATATCATAAAGAGAAAGATAACTCATATATTATGTGGCAACTTATGGTTTTACATTAACTTTAGTACACTCAGTTAATATAGCAAATTGTATTTGAACAATGAATTCTAAATTTTTTATTTTTTCTTAGAAATTTAATATTAGAATTTTATATAATTTATTATTTTTTCTTATTTAATTAAAATTTTAAAATCACTAAAATTTTACAAATTTAATAATACTTTTTTAGAATTTAATATTATAATTTTATATAAGTTTATTCTTTTTTTCTTATTTAAATTAAAATTTTAAATCAATAAGGTTTTTACAAATTTAATAACTAAAATCCACATTAAACAATTTTTCATGAGATAACAAAACGAGACTTACCATCAAATGTGCCCCCACAAAAAAAAATTATAATCACATAACATTTAGAGTATAAATATGAAAAATATATATAGAAATCTAATGGCAAACCTTAAAAAGAAATATAAAAAAATAGAACTCTAACCAAATCTCATTATTACAGATCCGGACCTGAACCCAAACCATATGACTTCAACCCAAATCTCATTATTACAGATCTGGACCCTAACCCAAACCTCAACCCAAACCATATGACTTCAACCCTGGATTACTAAAATCATGGCTATTTACTTTTTTAAGCCTTATTTCTTTAACGTAGCCAAATTTAACATATCAAATCGATTTGTACCTTGATGTATACACGTTAGCAACTCTTATTTGAGTTACACTTTGTCAATCTGCAAGAGAGCTGCCAGCCGATAAGGAGATCATGAAATTTTGATTTACCCTTTCTCATATTGTAAGAGCTTTGCCCAATGGGAGATACTCTAACTTTTAGATCTGTTAATTTTGAGCAGAAATTAATATGCCCCATGAGTTTTGAAACTCACATGCCATAATTCCAACTACAGGAAGTTACGTGAAGATCAATCCTGGAATACCATATGTGATCAACTGGACACTAGAAGAAGGATTGCAAATAGGATTAGGGTGACCACCAGGGCCATGCAGGACGATGTGTGGTTGTGCCTGATTTGCTATTTCTTACACCAAACCGTCTTTGTTGAGCACATGAGGGAGAGGGAGGACTGGTCGGGCATGGGAGAAAACTGGAAGTTTCTGGAACTTGTGCAGGAGGTTAAATCGGGCGTCTGGGAAATGAAGTGGCGCTTACTCGCTGTATGTGCAGCTGGTCGATTCTTATTGGTCACCAATGGCGTTCGGGACCAATATAAGGAGGAGCGACGAAGCTTAGAATGCTGGGACTGATTAGGGTTTCGACTGCAACGAGGAAGCGAAGAATGTGGGGGCGGATTAGGGTTTTTAGTTGAACGATCGCGTGTCAAGAGACTTGGGTTAGGGTTTCGAGTTGAACAATCGCGTAGCAAGAGACTTGGGTTAGGGTTTCAAGTTGAACAAGTGCGTATCAAGAGACCCGGGTTAGAGTTTCGAGTTGAACGATCGCTTATTAAGAGACCCGGGTGAGACAAATTCTTCAACGCGTACTCACGAGCGTGGGCGATTACGTTTCTGTAAACAGGACGACAAACGTTCTTTCGAGCAAGGGCTGTTATCCTCCGCAGATCGGATTGCTGGTCGTTGACAGAAGGGTTGTTGGGCAAAACAAATTGGTCTATGAGTATATAGGGAATTACCATGGGGAAGACATTGCAGTTAATGGGATCTGGTTTTACTATCTTAGTTATGTCTGGATGCTCGGTATCTTGCAGAGTATTCTTCATTTTAGTGAACTGCTCGTACATTTCAGGGCACGATTCGATCAGCTGGGCGGAGACTATGAGTTCCCTTGCGTCGCACCATCCTAATGATGTAAGCATCGCCACCAGATCATTGGGAAGAGTTTTCAAGACAGATTGTCGGGCTTTGGAGCGAATGGTGGCTGCTATCTGCCAGAAATCATTTATTTGTTCGCTGCTAATGTGCAGCAGGTTCCAAAACCCTAGCCTGTTGCTAACTACCAACATTGTCGAGAATGAGAAACTAAGACGATGGAAATTAAGACGATGGAAATTGAGGGCCCATACCTCTGAGAGGAATGTATATAAACAAATTGAGTCCTGTCAGCATAAGTCTCAGAGGTGCAACTCTTCTAACTAGTATATAATTCTTTTCCTATTATTAATATTCATTAATCGACATTGTCGGCTAGAGTGTCGTTCAGTTGTAAATCTAGTAAATCTTTGCGACTTCACCAAGATGACGGTTGATCGATTGACTGAGTTAGCTTCTTCAGGTTGACCATTAATCGACTATATAATGGTCCATTGATCACTAATTACAAATATTTTTAAATTGAAAAAAAAACAACTGAAAATACTTACATAAGCTTTATATAATTGTAATGGATTAATTAAAAACATAACGTTTGTCTATACATATAATATAATTTCATTTTTTTTTATTCATTTTTTTATTAAAATAGAATAATTCTTTAATTAATTTATAACTATGAAAAATTAAGTTTTTACTTTTTATATTCAAATATAAAAACCTTTAATAAATTTGTAAGTATTTATAAATCAAATATAAAAAACTCTTTAATTAAATTTGTAAGTATGGAAAATTGAATTTTATTTATTAAATTGAGTATTTAATTAATTTTGAATTATATATATAGAGCTGGATTAAATTGGTTTAATTCATTTTAAAAAGCTTAATTATTATTTTAATTTTTTTTGTAAGCTTGGTAGGACTATATCTACATCATGTCTAATATATCACCTCTATCAGGGTAGGAAATTGAACAGGTGACTTCACATTAAGGAAGGGGTGACTTCACATTAAGGAAAGAGTGCCTTAACACAACACCCAATCACAGTATATCCAAGAACTGGTGGACACATTTTTTATAATTTTATTTGTGCTTATTTGAAAAGTATTTGGGTATTTAAGCATTTTAAGAGAAAATAATTTTCATCTTCAACCTTTTATTATAGTGTCACAAAGGTACAAACTCTCTCATCCCAAGATGTTTTTTGAATAAAAAAATTTCCACCATCACCATTGTTTTGCTAAGTTAAAAGGTTATGAATTCAGGTCATGTGATAAATCTTTTGAAAATGGCATTAGTATACATAAAACATTCTAAGATAAAATATTTTTCATCTTAAACTTTTTTAGTGTCACAAAGGTGATAGACTCTCTCAACCCAAGGTGTTTTGGGAATTCACCAACTCTAGATCTCAACAAAATTAGTTCTTATTTTAGCAATTTTTTAGTTTCACTATGGAGCTCAAGAGAATTAGTTCTTATTTTAGAAATATTTAGTTTTACTATGGAGCTTAAGAGTTCTAATCTTACCAATATTCATTTTCTTCTTTGCATTTTGAGTAGAGATGCTTTTGATCTTCTAAATTATGGTTGATCACCTCTTTATAATACCTTAATTCTCTTTTTCCTCTAACTCTTTATGGTACCATATTTTCTTCCTAAATTTTATTGCATTAAAATTTTTAATAGTATCCTTATTTTGCAAAATCACATCTACCTTTATTCCCAATAGTTTAGTCAATATTTGGCATCCTTATGCCATCTCAACTTGATCGACTGGAGTTTGAAGCAATTTTAGGAAGCCTTTTGTTTTCCATGTTCCTATACATTAGGTAATTGGTTATAATTATGGTCTCTATAGGGGAAATTCTTGTTTTAGCTAGGAGTATAGGATAATATGTATTCATTTAATTTTGAGATTATAAGTTATAAATCTCTTTGTATTTTCTCTCTCTTTCTCCACAATTAACCAGATACCGCATCCCCAAATTTGCAACCATATAAAGTAATAAGAGCAACAAGAGTGTCAAAAATGAGTTTCTCTTATGATCCATACCCAAAAGTCCATTGCTTTACAATGGTTTTCAAATCCATAATAAGGTTTCCAACTTCCATAATAGTCAAACATTGTCTTCAACACATGACTATGTATGGGTGTTTGTGCATGAAACACTCATCTTCCTATGCCACTTCTTCCATCCGTAGGTTCATCCATTTGATGAGGTACTTAGTAATTGCTAGATTTCTCATCTTTTTAGTCCTTGTTTCCAAAATTGTTTCTAGTTCTAGTATTATTTTCCCTTCTTCATTGATCTTTGGTGGAAGAGTTTAGATCCAGATCTTATCACCAATGAACTTATTTAAGCAAGAAACATGGAATACTGGATGGATGTACTCATGAAGATGGAGGCAACTCCAATTTGTAGGCCATACTTCCAATCTTCTGCAACACCTTATAGGGGCCATAATATCTCAGATCTAATTTATTGTCCTTCATTTGATGCTTTAGGGACATCCATTTATATGGTTGTAGTATCACAACTACATAGTATCGTATTTAAAATTCCTTTTCACTGTGATGTTTATATTCTTGTTGTTTCATCCTATTTTGTGCCATAACCATATTGTCCTTCAATTGTTTGAGAACCTCTTGTCGATGTTGGATGTGGTCCTTTATGGCTTGAGCCTTTATAGTCCCTTTAAAGGGTGATGTGATGGATGGAGGATGATATCCATAACGTGCCATAAATGGTGACATTTTTGATGAAGTATGGTAGTATTTTGTGCCACCATTCTGCCAAAGTCAACTATTTCACCCATTTTGGATATAAAGATATAAAGCAATGTAGATATCCTTCTAAACATTTATTCATAATCTTAGTTTTCCCATCAAATTGAGGATGATAAGATGAGCTGGGAGCCAATTGAGTACTGTTATAATCCAGTCTAGGAATTTCCATTGAAAATTGGATCTCTATCACTTACAATATTCTTTGGTATTCCATGTAGCTTTTGGATTATTTCTATGGATTCTTCTACCACAATACTTTCTTTAAGAGGATGAGAAAGAGAGAAAAAGTGGGCATACTTTGTCATTCGATCTACCACTACCATAATGGGACTCTTTCCTTCAAATTTGGGTAAACCTGTAATAAAATCCAT
This sequence comes from Pinus taeda, assembly GCA_000404065.3. NCBI lineage: Eukaryota > Viridiplantae > Streptophyta > Pinopsida > Pinales > Pinaceae > Pinus > Pinus taeda. The sequence continues at coordinate 29,283 of APFE030618093.1, read as the reverse complement.
TGAAAATTCTTCCCAACTTTGGCTTGGTATGACTAATGGTTGAAGGAGCCCTTGGGTCTTAATAGTCTCTCCTTTATTTTATTCGAAACCATACATTTCACAAGTTGTTGCACATATGCTTTAATAACTTCCAAAAAAAATTCATTCTTTATGCTATGGTATGACTTCAAGAGAATTGAATGCCTTCTATAAGAGAAGTGTGTGAATCCAATAGGACCTTTTGTTTGAGTTGATAACTCTTACATAAATATAAGCGATCTTAATACCATAAAAAATCATTTTTTTCGTGTAAATTTTTCTAGTGCATTAGAGTCCTCTTGTAGATGTTGAATAATATTGCATACCTTGTCATCTTGTTTTCATTTCATCCTTGCTTCTTCCATCGAGTCAAATTGTGGAATGGAAATGACACATAGTAAACCATCTATGTCTTCCTATTTTCTTGAGAGTGCATCTGCCACAATATTTTGCTTTCCTTCTTTGTAGATAATGTCAAAGTCATAACCCGACATCTTTGTTACCCACTTTGTTACTATTCTAAAGATAACCTTTTATCTTGGAAGTACTTCAGACTATCATGGTCTCTTTTTACTTTGAAGTGCCTTCCTATCATGTATGGTCACCATATATTAATTGCATGTAGTATGGCCAAAATTTATTTTTCATAGATGTGTCTAAGTAAATTATTTCCTTTACTTTCACTACTTTCAAAAGAATGGGTTATTCCTTCTTGCATGAATATTGCACCAATGCCACAGCTCGAGGCATCACACCCCAAAATAAGTATTTTTTTAAAGTTAGGTGTGGCCAAGATGGGAGTTGGATAGAAAGCCTCTTTAAGTTCTTCAAATTCTTTTTTTTCTTCTCTAGTCCAATAAAATTCTTTCAATATTCTTCAAGGTATTTATGATTTTTCATTCCCTCATAACTTTGATTTTGTTAGGATCCACCTTGAAACCATCATGTGAGACAATATGACCCAAGAATTCCACTTCTTGGACACGAGATGAATACTTGGGAGGCTTTACACATAGTTGTTTCTCTTCGAATAGTGTAAATACCTTGTCAACATGTTTGTACACACTCTTCCCAAGATTTGCTGTAAATTAGTATGTCATCAAAAAATACTATTGCAAATTTTCTAAGGAAGGCTTTGAAAATCTAATTCATCAAGCTTTGAAATGTTTAAGGTGCATTTGTAAATCCAAATGGAATAACCAAAATCTCACAATGACCTTTATATGTTCTAAAGGTTCTTTTGGGAATGTATCATTGCCAAATTTGATTTGATGATATCTAGAAATAATATCCAACTTAGTAAAGAAAATTGCATAAAGAAAATTGCTCCATGCAATTCTTCTAACAATTCATTAATGACATGGATGATAAACTTATCTTTGATTGTCATTATTTTGAGCCATTTGTAGTATGGACACATATGCCACAAGCCATACTTTTTGTAATCATCCCCACCAGTGAAGATAAAGCACTCTAGCAAGGTTGAACGATGTTTACCTCTAACATTTCTTAAACCATATGCTCAATCTCACTCTTTTGCATGTGGATATCTATAAGGCATACTTTTAGGTGGTACACTTCTAGGTTTCATATGAATAGCATGGTCATGTTCTCAAAAAAGTGGGAGACCCTTTGGAATTTCTCGAAATACCTTAGCATGATTGTTGATAACTTTTGAAGATCCACTAGAGTAGAGGATAAAGATGTTTGAAAATATAATGAACACAATTGTGGAACTATAGTTTAATGTCCCTTTTTTAGCAAGTTTTTCATGCTATTAGAGCTTATCACTTTACTGGTACTCCCTTGGATACATCTAAGCTCAATTTCCTTTCCTTATGAGAAAAATATTATGAAAATATCTTGGAAATTAAGGATCACTGTTCCCAATGATTGTAACCATTAGACTTGTAATACAAAATCAACACCACCCATTTGGATTGCAATCATGGAAAAAAATAATAAATACTCCCCCATATAAACTGAATCTTATTTCACTTCCCCTAACAATTTATAGTACCACAATCTGCAATCATCACATGAAATTTTGACGCTATATATACAAAGCAATCAAGAAGTTTTATCAATTTGTAATTGATGAAGTTATGGGGTACTCCCTGAATTAATCAATATTGTTACCCTTTTCCTTTTGATATATCCTTATATCTTGAGGGTTTGTGGAGTAATGATGCTGACCAATGCATAACAAGAGATTGTTGGAGTAGTTTCTTCTAGCTCTAGATCTTGTGGAGTTTCCACTTCTTGATCTTCTTCATCTTCATAGTCTATGTAGAATAATTTATTATCACTAAATTTATTCCCTTTACAATACTTGCTAACATAGTTGAAAAATAATCCCTTTCTTTTTGTTTCATCAATTTGTTGAGGACTCATGCTTGACCGTTTAGAAAAGGGAGCTTCATTTTCTCTATAGTTATTAGTGACCAATTTTCTAGTGGCCATATTTTTACTTTTAACTTTCCTTGCCAAACTAAAATCATTCTCTTTAGATTTAGGTTCGAATTTACACACCTCATGTTGGATTCTTTCCTTTAAAGTACCCATAAATAAGTCTAACAAGTTATCCTCTAAAATATTCTTTACTTTAAGACTCAAATTTTAAAATCGTTGAATGTATTTTGTAACAAGACCCTTTAGTCAAATAATTACATATTAACTAAAGAATGTGTTTATCTTAATAACCCCATAATTTTCCATCAATTCCTCTATAAAATGGACTAAGATATAACTGAATCCTTTTTTAATTCACAAAACCATTGATACCATACATGTTGGTCTTGTTCTAAAAACATGGATGCAATATTTACATTTTGTAAGGATGCCACTTGGTGTAGATGAAAGTATTGCTCAATTTGAAATATCCATGTTACAGTATCATTACCATCAAATTTATTCATATCAATCTTTGGAATGTAGTAGTTCCTTGGTGCTGACTTGACGTCCTGATGATGTGGATCATGGATTGAGAATTCTTGATTATGGTTATGTGATTAAAAATTTGTGCTCTCCACTTGTGATGGCATACACCTCATATGAATTTATTCTCAATATTGATGCAGCAAAACTGCAACTTTTCACAGTCCTCGGGCCTGTGGTTTAATCCATTACACAACAAATCTAAGGGGCTCAAAATTAAAAATCAACACATAACATTGAAGACTACACAATATGTATCTACATTAAAACTCAGAAATAATTAATTAACAAAATATTTACATAAGAATTATTCTCATTCCTCACTCTCACCTATACACTTCTACCTCCTCCATGCCTCTTAGGCTCTTCTCAATTTATACAAATGGATTAGAACCCAAGGTAGGTTCTATATCCCTTAACTAAATCCAACAATATCTCTCTTGATCCCTAAAATCTCTCATCCAAATCCTAAAAATCCTCTAATTCCACTTTTAAATCAACTAGTCCTTTGTTTTAGGATCCCGTGATCCCTAAGATCTCTATGAGATCTTTACAAGTCTATCATCAGTCATATTCTCTCATAATTGAGTATATTTACAATTAAAACCTCACACACATATTTTCCACTCAATTTATTAAAGATATACAAATAAATTAAAAACATCACACCCCCTATGTCAACCAAATATACAATGATTTTCTCAAGTAGGATGCTCGTGCATCAGACTCCTGATGTAAAAAAGAAAAATTCATAGACTCCTATCTATGAGGTTGTTCACTTTTCTGTAGTAATGTGATAGCCACAAGTCTCAATGACTTGCGACCTCTAGGATTCCAAAGTCTGTTTTGCTACTGGTCCTTCAATCTTTCTTCTTGATGCTGTTTACAAGATTGGAATAACAATTGATCATGATTACATTCAGGTTCCACATTTGGACATTTTTCTTCCATATGTGCAATATGTTCATGTTCCAACAACATTTTCATTTCTTCAATTTCAACTGTATTATCATTTTCTATACTTCCGTTCCACCAAATTTGTTGATTTGAAGGCATATTGTCACATTCTAACTTTGGATTATCCAACCATTCTTCTAGAAATTTTAATTCTACTTCAATATTACTCATGTCGACATATGAAATTATTTTATGATTAACAAAAAATCCAATTATTTGTTCACCTTTAGCATCTTTAACACGTCCTGCATCCACAAACAAGCTATCAGTTTTTAAAATACAAGACCTTTCGCCCTCATTTGATGCTTCAAGCACCAATCTTTCACAATGTAATTTATGGGTTTTAGCAAGTCCTCTTTGTTGTGACTCAATTCCTTTGAGTTTCTCCTTTTCCAACAAAGCAATATGTATTTGTTCAATTTCTCTGAACTTGTTTATCATCTTGGCATTCCTTTTCTTTTGCAATAGGTTCCATCTAACACGTTTCCTCATTCTCCATCCATGTCTTCGGTCTTCATTCTCTTTTTCTTGTAGCCATTTTGTTATTATGTCAAGTTGTGCTTTCAATTCCTCGATCTCTTTCTTCATTGCCTGTAGTGAACTTTATCTTGTTCACTGTCGCCTACAACAACTAACACTTCACCAAGTTGTTTTCTCTGAACTTGGCCAATGGTTCACCTCACTTGAACCTACTCTTGAGCACTCCTTGCTCCTCTTTGCCGCAAGAAATAATTACAACAACTCTTCAAATTATCCTTACAACACTTTGACGAGACTTTGGGTGTCGGGCTCCGCCAATTATGCACCCAAACTTTTAATTTCGCATCAAATTTTAACATTCCCCTAGTTTCTCACCTTATAGACTAATTATCTTTCCTATTCCATTATTTTGTCCACACTATTACAATAATAATTATCTTTTTATATAAACCTTTTCACTCCAAAAATTTTTATCCCTCAATTATCTTTACAAATAAACTTTCCAAAACTTTTCTCTATATACCCTCATTGAATTTCCACTTGAGTAATGTGCTTTTTATAACCATGAAAATTTTATGTGTAAATAATATTCATGCGATTTTGAATGAATAGCTTCATGATTTAATATCAAAACTCACATGCAATATAAATGTGCACTTTTCAAATGTGTTGAGGGATTAATAAATTACACCAAATGCTCTGCCTTAATTATGTTAGTGTTGCATCTTTATGGAATTGGTTTTCTTTGTAAATGATGATACCTTTGACTATAACCAAGATCAACACATCAAAACAAACAATGCTCCATTATACAACAAATATATCCCTATCCATGGTTTGCAAGAATAAAAAGAAAATTGAAACTTCATTGGAATTCTACATGGCTCCAGCGAATAGATTTCTACAGTGGCAATGATGACAAACTTCACATTTGTACAGTAGGTATTGTTTTGAATAATCTTCACAACAATCCAAAATAGTTTACTCAATGCAAGAACCCAACACAACTTTTCTCAATGCGGCTCAACATAAATAGTTAAGAACAAGGTTCAATACTGCTTTTAATGCAAGCCTTTGCAATTCTGCTAACTCCTCCACGCCAAAATTATACAATTCAGTGTTATAAAAACCTCCACAACTTCAAAGCTTCTCCTCAAGATCATATTGAATTCACTTCGACACTCACTTTGGTAACAGGTTCCTCAGAAGTTTTACCAATTTTCTGGGCTTTCAGTTGCCTTTTCATCTCCTTGTGCTCCGCTTTGGCTTGTTCTACTTGCCTCATCAGCACACTCACCGCATTCAAGAGAATTTCTACTGTGACTTAATCTGTAAGGGTACATCTACATCTTCCTCCACTAATTCTTCACATAGGATTTAACCTGACAAAAAACTTCTTCAACTGCACTGCAAGCCTCTATATTCACCACACGAATTCACAACTACACAGAACTCAACGTTGGATACTCACGCTGTGAATAAATCCTATCAATTTATGAACACACATTAGACTAGGATACTTTATGCTCTGATACCACTTTGATGCCACAAAACTGCAACTTTTCACAATCCTCGGGCCTGTGATTTAATCCATTACGTAGCAAATCTAAGGGGCTCAAAATTAAAAATTAACACATAACATTGAAGCCTACACAATATGTATCTACATTAAAACTCAGAAATAATTCATTAATAAAATATTTACATAAGAATTATTCTCATTCCTCACTCTCACCTACACACTTCTACCTCCTCCATGCCTCTTAGGCTCTCCTCAGTATACAAATGGATTAAAACCCAAGGTAGGTTCTATATCCCTTAACAAACTCCAAAAATATCTCTCTTGATCGCTAAAATCACTCATCCAAATCCTAAAATTCCTCTAATTCCACTTTTAACTCAACTAATCCTCTATTCTAGGATCCCTAATCCCTAAGATATCTATGAGATCTTTACAAGTCTATCATCACTCATATTCTCTCACAGTTGAGAATATTTATAATTAAAACCTCACACACATATTTTCCACTCAGTTTATTAAAAATATACAAATAAATTAAAAACATCACACCCCCTAAGTCAACCAAATATACAATGATTTTTTGAAGAAGGATGCTCTTGCATCAAATACCATGTTTCTCCTTATGTTCATGATGTCTTTATATCTCCACATCCCTTTTAGGAAGCATCTCCAAGATAATATTTTCCATGGAAATCATGGATTTTGTATTTCTTATTTTCAGTCATATTCCTTTATATTCCTTCCTTATTTTCATTTATCTTCTTTTTTATTCCTCCCTTATTTTTATTCATCTTTATTTCGATTCATTCCTTGTTTTCATTCATATTATTTTGTATTCCTTAAGTATTTATTTCATCTTCTTTTCCATTTCCCTTTTAATATTTATTTGAGAACATGAGAAATCCACCTTTTCAACATACTACTATCCATTTCATTAACTTTCTTCTCTAATTGAGATAACCTAAATTCTAAGTCTTCACTTTCTTCATGAGTCAAGGATGAGCCTTTAGTATATTTAATTGGTGTAGTAGCTTTCTTTGGAGGAATGTTGGAAGATAATAATAACCCTCCTCTTTATTACAACCAAAAAATAGAGGGGTCATTCTAATGAACAATTAGGTTAATAGTAAGTTGTGTACCTTAATTTGGAGAATATCAGAATGGTTGAAGATTTATTGAAATATCTTTGAGATTTGAGGCCTTCAAGATCTAAAAAATTGTTTGGTGATACTCTAATGTGTAGATTTTGCAATTCCACATGTGTGAATTGAATCTAATCTTCTAACTGAAAGTTATAGTAACTTTCCCAAAATTGGTTGATTTTTTGTGGCTTCTTCCCATAAGAAAACTTATATAGCATTCCACATGTCCAGTTCTTGAAATATATATTTTTTCACCTGCACCTGAGGTACTTCTATATGTCTTATGAAATTCTTCAAGATTTCAAAGTCTGGAAATTTCCATACAAGAAGATATAGACAAAATACTAAGCTGACATGTTTAAAATTTATTTCATAACTGTTCACAAACCCTAAATTCCATAATGTATAAATCCAAAAGTATAGTGAACCAAATTCTGAAAATGCAGATATATATTCCCCAATATTTCTCCTTAATATGGTCGAAGTCTCCCTTTATGAAACCTTACAAAAAAAATTACAATAAAATTGCTAAACTGACCTGTTTGAGACTAAATTCTGGATCATACAAAACACTATATTCCTTGGAGCATATATCCAAAAATATAGTGAACCAATCTAAGGGTACTAGGAAACCCCAATAAATACTAGGCAGTAAGAGATCCAATGAGGAAAAAGAAATCACAGGTCCTTTTTATTTAAGAGACCAAACTAGCAAAATAAGAAATATTAACTCTCTCTAAATAAATTTGGAGAAATAGTGAAGGGGTGGCCCAAATCTCTTCAGGAGCCTCTCGAGGCCTATGGAAAAATTCAAGTTATAACCTCATCCATTTCCACAAGGAAAGGTTTTGTATCGTAATTTGTTTGGAAGACTCCCAAATGAAGGAAAATTTCTCTCTAATAAATATATATTCTTAATCCACATATGGTGAGAAAGGGATTTTCTGGGACTCACTGATAAGCTTGAAGGAACAACATTGGTAGAAGGACTACATCATAGGGGGATATTTGTACATCACCATCCTACCATAGAAAAAGAAAGGATGATCAAATTCATGTGACCCATTTATAGAAAGGTTTGAGGACTCGATCAATGAGTGGGATATGCTAGACATAATCCCAAAGAGCGAAAATTTTATATGGGAAAACAAGAGAAGCGACCCTAGGTTTATAACTACCAAGATTAACCATTTCCTCCTCGATGGAAATTGGACCTTAAAAGGAATATAATATTATTTTAATATCATGGTGAGATGGGATTGGGATCACAAGCCCATCAGGCTCGTTTTAGACCCCCTAGAGAATCTGGGTCCAATCCCATTCTGCTATAACCTTGGTTGGCTACAATTTGAAGGAGTCATAGGATTAAGTAAACAAGCTTTGATCCTACTATTTTCAGGCTCTCCAACATTTGTTTGGGAATCAAAGCTTAAGGTAGTCAAGAAAGCACTCAGATCTTGGGTCAAACAACATTACAAGCTCCCAAGCATGAAAAGTCAAACTTGTTAAAGCAATTGGAAGGTCTTCATGCCCAGATGGAAATAAGTCCTATCAAAGATGAACACTTAGAAAGGGAGAGACAACTTAATAGGAAAATTCTCAAGGTCAATAGGAAGGAAGAAGAACCTTGGAGGTTAAAGTCTCACAACCTTTGATTAAAAGATGGAGATCGAAACACCTCCCTCTTTCACAAGTAAGTGAGGGTTTAAGAGAAAAGAAACAAGGTAAAGGATATAGTCTTGGAAGGTAAGAAAAAACATATCCTCCTTTCCAAAAATCAAACTAGAACCTTTCTCTTACTTTAAGAATCTATATTATGAAATAAATGATAATGATCCCAATGAAGTTGAATCCTTCCTCTCTTGTCTTCCCTCTATGGTGACTAGTGATAATAATCAGTTTAATATGAGACCCATTGAATAAGTTGAGGTCATTGAGGATATTTGGCCCATTAACCTCGATAAAGTCCCTACCTGAGATGGAATCACCATTTCATTCTATAGTAGATTCTGGCTTCTAATATTTTTTTTTTTTTGTTGAAATTGTTAAATTCCTTTAGATTCAAAGGAAAATTGGGTTGCAATACAAATTCTTCCTTTCTAGCCCTGATCCCTAAGGAGAAAAATACTTGTTCTTTCTCTTGTTTGAAACCCATATCTCTATGAAACACATCGTATAATATCCTCACCAAAATTATTGCCAATAGGCTTAGAACTCTCCTCCTTGAAATTATCTCAGAAAACCAAGGAGGATTTCTTCACCATTTCCAAATTTTGGATAATGTCATTCTTGTTCAAGAGGCCATAAATTCAAGAAATCTCAGTGGAGAATCAATAATGGTCATTAAATTTGACATGGAAAACACCTGTGATCATGTCCATCACTCCTTCCTCACTGCAATTTTTGAGAAGCTGGGTTTTGGGAAAGATTTAATTTTGTTGATCAAAACATGCATTGGGAGACCTCAGATATCCCCCCTTGTCAATTATCACCCCTGCCTTTTTTTCCATGTCTGAAAAGGCCTTCATCAATGTTACCCCCTCTCTCCTCTTCTCTATATTATTTTGGTTGAATCTCTAAGCATGAATGTGGAAGTGGCCTATAAAGAAGGAGAAATTAAAGGCCCGATCATATTGACTAATGTTAAAAACATCAATCACTCATAATTTGTAGATGATATCCTTTTAATGGGAGGAGCCTCTAGACAGATAAACATTAGATTTAAAATGATTATAGATAAAAAATTAGGTATCTCATGGGGCAACATTAATAAGACAAAAGTCCATTTATAGGGGTGGAACTATTCCCCTTTCACCCATTGGGAGATTACTAGTGTTTTAGAATTCTCCTTGAAGGAGAAGTGGGAATTCTTTAAATGTCTTGGTATTCCAATCTCCTTGTATTTGTCAAACTTAGATTGTTGGGAGGAAATCCTTGATAGATTTAGGAAGAAAATCCAAGGTTGGGGAGTACAATGGATATCCTCGACAGGAATAATTATATTGATTAAGTCAGTCCTCTCCTCCCTACTAATCTATTTATGCTTAGAATTGGTTCCCCCCCAAGGTTGTCCTTACAAAAATGGGAATATTAATTAGAATATTTCTTTCACAGGGAGGTAGGAAGAATTAAAGAAAAAATCATCTAGTCTAATAGAACATTGTTCAACTTCCAAAAGACAATGGTGGATTGGAAATGAAAGACCCCTTTATATGAACCTTGCTTTGGGTGCAAATATTATATGGAAATTAGTGTCAAATACTGAAGGTGGTGGAAATTGGCACTAATTTGCAAATACTTCAACAGGAATTGCCTAATTGGAGCTAAAAATGCTTCACATACATGACCATGCTCCAAAATTGGGCTATTTGTTAGGAAGATGCCCATATAATTATTGACTATATCAATTGGAAATAAGGAAATGGAGCCATAATCAACATCGGGTGCGACTCTTTTTCCTCTCAAGGACCCCTTAAAAAAATGATCAACTGAAGGATTTGAAATTATGGATGATAGAAAGAGGATATAAAAAAAATCGACATTTCAGAATGGGATAATCAAGGACATTGGAAAATATGGGTAAGGGAATACCTTCCAAATCAGATCACTGCCTAATGGAACACTCTTATTTATCATCTAAAGGGAATGGCTCTAGTTTTAAAATAAAGGAAATACTACCACATTTGGATCAAGATTTTGAATTAGATATATTTAGTTCAAGATGGATATTCCATGCTAATAAGGTTCCTCCTGTACCCTCCCCCAAACGAAATTTGGGCTAGTATATTGAAGAAAGATAGTATGCCTAAAATAACACCTTTTGATGGGCCATAGTTCATGGTAAAATTATGACTCCTAAAAAACTTAGGCGAAGAAATATTAGTGGATTGTCGAGATGTGTCCTGTGATGCAATGCTGAAAAAATATCCCCCACCTTTTCTAACAATGATCCTTCACCCCGGAGTCTTGGAAAAATGCCTTTGGCCCTATTTGCAACATAGACACAATTCCTTTCACATAAGACTAAATGTTTGTAACATGGAGAATAATTTAACCCTCCCAGCAAAGATACCTCTATCCCTATCCATTATTGGGTTTCCATTCCCTATTATCTCTGTTGGTCAATCTGGATCGCTAGAAATAAAAAAAAATTCAAAGAAGAAGACACCACTCCTCTCAAAGTGGTTGATAAGGGCATCTCTATTCTCTCAGAGAACATTTCAGCTCATGGCCTAGATAAAAAATATATGACATTTTTAAATTCCTTAGAAGAATCTTGGATAAAATTTTTCCTACTCCCTTCAAAGAAAGAATCCCTCCAAATTTGGCCCAAAACCTACAGGGTCTCATGCATTAGAATGACTGAAAAAGAATTCCAAGTTTGGTCGTGAAAACAATTTTATTTCTCCTTGTTTTTTGACAAAGATTTTAGAGAAAACCTTAGGGAGGCTAGAGTAGGAGGGATTGTCTTCGATCCTAGTGGAAACAAGGTGTCTCATTTTTCTTGGGGACTTAGGAGAGCAACCAACAACTAAGTAGAGTTTCTGGCATTATTGAAAGGGATCAAAATTGCATGTGATCATAAAATATCTAAGAAAAATGTATTTGGAGAATCCTTATTGGTCATCCGAAAATTTAAAAAAAGGAAAAATTAATCACTAATGACCTAGATCCAACCAATTAAAGAATCCTCTACTTCTTGTCCAAGATTGAAGGAGTAATTTTTTTTTCGCATCCTTCAACTCTTGAACGTACAGTCTGACACATTAGCAAAAAATATCTCTTTGATGTCTCAAGGAACAATCAATTTGAACCAAACGAGTTTCTTCAAACTAATTCCATAATATTAAAAGTAAGTGTTAGAGATCCATTTGGGCATATCAATCCCATCATCCAGATTAGTGTTTTAGGGCTCATCAAACCCTAATTACAGTTGCTTCATGCCATAAACACGTCAACCCTTTGAATGCCTCCTTCCCTCACAGTTTCATGACTTGAAGACATCCAGAAATGGTCTCTAGAGGGACTAGCGCAGGTAGGCCCATGTAAGGGTGCACTGCAGAGCAGTTAAGTCCATGCCAGGGTGCTCTACAGAGCACTTAGGCTTCCTTTCACATGCGCTGGGAGAGTTTGAGAAAAATTCACATAGGGTTTGGGGAATATTCTTACCTTTTGAAGTCATCTAGAAGGTTCCCTCACTTATCAACTCATATGAGCTCAAAAATGGATGAGAAATGAGTTAAGATGCATGTTATCCTCTCATCCATTCCTCCATGGAACTAATTCTAAGTATGGAAGGCCATTCAATACCACCATTTATGACAAAACCTCCTTCATATCCCTATAAATTAACCACTCATATAATTGATGAGGGGTTGGACTTTGATGATTGTAAGGAGATAATGTTAGTTTGAGAATTGAGACTATTGTAAGTGTCGTTATGCTGCCAGATTGTCATTCTTATGATGTGATGTGGATGGAACCAAATCTAGAGGAGTGACTTTGAATGAGACATGATGGTTGTAATTACTTCTTCTATTCAATAAAGTATTTGAACCTTTTTCCCATATGTTTATCTTGTTATATGATGCTTATATGTGTAAATGTATCTGATTCCATTTACTTGTATTCAATAAATCTTTGTATTTGATCGGTTCTTTGTCTTTTGTTAATGTTTACAGGTACTTCTCAAGCGTGTTAAGTATGGGAAGGAGTGATAGGATCGATACAAAGGAGACAAGAGGAAAGCAGAAGTACAAGTAGGACTTCTCATACTCTTTGTATTATCTATTTCTTATAGGAAAAAGCTAAAGTGCTTTAAACTGTTGTTCTAGATATGGCTACTTATCTAGGGAATTAGTATTTATTTGTAGATACCAAATTCTCCAAAACAAATAGGTGACTCTTCTGGGGACTAATCATCGTTCCAAGTAGCTTATCCACATCCTATGGCACTCTAGTAGACTTTTCTAACCTTAATTGATCTTATTTCAACTTTTTGAAGTGTTTTTTGGTAAAAACATTAAGGTTAGATGACTCTTGAGTGGCCTCTTAGGAATCAGCGGATGCTTGGTTAGGGGATAGTGCTTTGTAGAGCACCCTTGAGTAAGAGACAGTGCTCTACAATGTAATTAGTCCATTTTTGACCTGCATTGATCCACTTTAGGGAGAATTTTCACCTTTGGATTGAATTTTTTCTCCAAATTTCCTTCTCTTTATGTTTGCTGAAAGATCAATGATTGTAGTATGTCTCTGAAATCAACTTGTATTTCCTCTTTCAAGCCCTACTTTGACTTGATTGATTAATGTTTCTTAAATGTTTTCTTTGTCATTATCAATCCATAGTCAAAGTTAGATTATAGTCTATTAATCTTTGTTCGAAAGAAAATGTCATAAAAGTCTTATTTTCCTTCAAAACTAAACTATCGTAAAGTCTTCGTTCTTATAAAAAGATTGATTGATTGTATGTGCATTAGTTTCCTTTTTGTTCATCATAAAATTAAGGGATTCAAAAAGAAAAACTTGCATTGTTCATATTGTAGTTTGTGAATGCTTGAAAGGAATAGCTAGGGAAATTGTATTAGATGTGCTCTTTGCTCTATCCCTACTAGCTAAGGTTTTCATTGTTCAATTGAATGAGAAGAATTCTTATCATATTAGTTGCATTTTAGGAATTGCAAACATACATCATGTGGTGAACCTTGAAAGGAAAATTCTAAAGAAGATAAAATTAAAATTTATCTGAATTTACCAAATGGAGTATTGTCACCTAACGAAAAACATTTAGTGGTTCTAGGTTAGAGACGTGTTCTGGTGTCACAAAAAAAAGAAGCTGTCACTAACTTGTCTGTATTACATCCCAATTGTGATACCTGATTCCATGTACGTGAGTATATCATAGCTCATCCACGTACCTTTGGGTATATAGGGTGGTGTTACAGTACGTAAAGTATATGGGAATTCTCTCGTTATGCGGTTTTTCATTGACAATGCTAATACAGATTGGGTCTCCACGTAATTTTGATTATATATGGGAGGAAAACACTAGGTTGCTATCCATCCTTAGGTAACCGAGTCCGCCGCCTTGTACACTATGATACATTGAACACAACATTCGGGGAGATTTCCTACCCGTACTTCGCGGTACGTCGGGAGGTATTATGCAATTCACAGTTGCTTGGTAAACCTTTTGCCTAGATTATCCCTCTTTTGTTTTGTTATGTTACTTTGATTAATATAAAATTAATTGATTGCAGATAACATCCTCCACACTCACTCCTTAGTTGATCTTAGGTTGAAACATATGGCAACAAATCTAGAGTCCATCGATCAAGGAATTCCTTTTGATGGGAATCCTAGTCCTTTTCCTCCTTTTCGAAATATTGGTGCTCCTTATATGGCTACATTATCCCTATCGAGATTTACCATTGGCTTACTAGTATGGTTGTTTTCAACCTCCTTAGTTCAAAATGTTGTGATTTCTCCGCAATCAAGTATACCTCCAACTGGACAAAATAAACCTCCAGTTGATCCTAAAGTTGACCCTTTGCCTTCTTCCTCGGTTGTTTCTTCCTCCCCTTCTTCCTCTTCGCCTGGTGAAAGTATTGGTACTAGTAACTAGGTGGCTAAGAACAAGAAGAAAGGGAAGAAGAAGAATAAGAAGAAAATTCAACAGAGGGGCAACCACGCAACCATTGCTTTGAATGAAACATCTGATAAGAAACCATCCACAAAGACTCATGATGTTCGATATCGATGCAAAATTTGTGCTAGAGACCATATTTTTCGAAATTGTCCCGATATTCCTTAGACCTTAGAAGAATGGTCTTCTCGTTCACATCATCCTGTGTCATCAACTTCTAGAGATCATGTTGGTGACACATCATCAACTAGTGGTGGTTAAGTTCATGGAAAGAAGGGTAAAGTTAAGTGTCCCTATAGGTTATGTGATGGGAATCACCCCATTCACCTTTGTCCCTATCTGGATGAAGCCAAAAAAGTGTTGGATAACCGTCCTGCTTCTCCGCAACGACTTCTATCTATTTATAGGAGACTATCTCTTAATCCTTCACTCGTTGATAAAGTGACTGACCTAAATCAACCGTCGGTCATACCCACTCTCTCTGAAAGTGAATCCTATGAGTCTATACTTGACCCAAATCAACAGGTCAAGGAAATATTTGACCCGATTTGACCTTTAGTTAATCATACCTTTCTCGAAGAGAGTGAATATGATACCACTCAAGTTCTTTTAGTTTCTTTAGATTCTAATGAGCTTGGAAGCAACCATCCTGTTCCATCAAGATAGGAGGAAAATCCTCCCATTCTCGTAACTCAAGGGGATAATTATCTCGTTCTTACGGTACCCCCTCCAAGTAGTCTGGTCACTTCCTTTGATTGGAATTGACTGGCAGGATTTCATCTTCCTTCTTATGTGCCTTTCTAGATCATAGTACAAGTTTGTAATATGATTGTGTCTAGCACTATTATAGATGCAGGTGCATCTGTGAGTATCCTTTCCTCTACTTCTTAGCAAGTGCTCGGTTCACCACCACTTGTGCCTGTTACCCAAAATCTGTTGGATTTTAACAGAGAAACTAGTCAACCATTAGGGATCCTCCCTCAGTTGCCCATTACTTTGGGAGGAAAAAACGTTTATCTTAATGTGATGGTAGTCCCATGCCCTTTATATTACAATTTACTTCTTGGGCATGACTATGTTTATGACATGGAAGCTATTGTTTCAACACTCTTTCGCATGAAGGCAGAACTGTCACTGTTTGCTAGCTTTCATTTCCCGGTCCAAATATGGCTT
Source organism: Pinus taeda (assembly GCA_000404065.3). NCBI lineage: Eukaryota > Viridiplantae > Streptophyta > Pinopsida > Pinales > Pinaceae > Pinus > Pinus taeda. The sequence goes on along the minus strand of APFE030618093.1, from coordinate 13,412 downwards.
CTAGCCAACCATATTCCCTAAATGGTCCTTCTATACCAATGGTATCATCCCCGCCATGGGTTAATTATGTGGCAACCCATTCCATGCCTACATCAACTAATTATCAATTCAATGATGTTGTACATTATGTACTGGGGGCATTACAACCATATCTCTCTAATGGATTCCTTGCTACGTATCCCTTCCAGATCATTGTTCTCCCATCTGATGAAAACCTCTTGGAAGTCATGACCTCTTATGGGTCATGATCAAGGAATATGAGGATAATTCCTAGTCTTCTGTCAACCTCATTAAAAAATGAAATAAGGAATATGAGGATAGTTCTTTTATCGTGTCAACCTCATTAAAAAATGAAGCAGGTCCCTAAGCATAGTTCCTTATCTTGTGTCAAGCTCATTAAAAATGAAACAAGGAATATGAGGATAGTTCCTTGTCTTTTGTCACCGTCATTAAAAAATGAAACCAAGGATATGAGCATAGTTGCTTGTCTTGTGTCAAGCTTGTTAAAAAATGAAACAAGGAGTATGAGCATAGTTCCTTATCTTGTGTCAAGCTTGTTAAAAAATGAAACAAGGAATCTGAGTAGAGTTCCTTGTCTTGTGTCAAGCTCATTGAAAAATGAAACAAGGTTCCCTAGAGTAAAGTTCTAATTTGAGTCTTTGATCAGATCTCGTAAAATCCCAGTTGAGTCTTTCACTTGATCTCGTAAAAGAACCTTCATTCCAGCCACTTGATACCCATGAGTAGTCTACTTAGGTGAATGTAATGAAGCTTGAGGGGCATGCACCTAGTGGTAAACTTAAGTTTCCCTATAGGTTATGTGAAGGGAATCACCCCATTCACCTTTGTCCCTATCTGGACGAAGCCAAGAAGGTGTTGGATAACCGTCTCGCTTCACCGCGATGACTTCCATCTGGTTACAGGAGACTCTCCCTTTTATCATGCTGGGGGCATGAAAACCAATCTCAAGCATAGTTCTTCGTTTTAAGCTTGTGTAAAAATGAAACTGAATCCAAGCATAGTTTTTCATTTCAAGCTTGTGTAAACATGAAACTGAACCCAAGCATAGTTCCCTATGGTTCAAGCTTGTCTAAAGATGAACCCATTTCCATTTTAACCCTTGTGATTGCCATTCTATCAGTCTCTTTCACTAGATGAGCCTTGGTTTTTCTTCTTCCATCGTCACTATCTGCTTGGATGATCATACACTCTCACTTGGCTGTTTTACCCTTTTTGAGGAACAGTTGCAATGAGTGGTCTTATTAGCCAACCTATTCACATAAATCAACATGTTTTGAGAAGCTCCAATAGCACTAGAACTAGTTTCTATCCTAGACACCACTCGTCCCTAAAAGTGGAGTCCTCTTAAACTCTTTTCAGACTCTTGAAATATGAAAAGATTGCTAAGCGCTTGTCCTTTTAAGCTCGTTAAGGGATTGGAAATGACATCTACTCAATATAAGTTTAACCCTTTTTTGGACTAAGATAGATTACTTACGAAAAAGGAATACATTGATCGAACATGGTCAATAGGTTCTATCTCGTATTTTTTTACGCTTTTTTTGGGCTTGAGAGACAAATCTACGAAAAAGAACTTGTGGAATTTTCTTTTCGTCTCTTTTCAAACTCTCTAAATATGAAAAAGACTGAGTTATCTTTGTCGTTAAACTTGTTAAAACATCAAATAGAGACAAGCTTGTCGATCATGACATGACCGAGTTTCACCTTCGCTAGACTTGTTAAAACATCAAATAGCGATGGATTTCCTCAAAGGGTGTAATTATAAAACAATCATATGTTATCCTCCTCAAGCTTGATAAAAAATAAAGAGGTACTGGTGAGCAATGACTGGGGAAAGTAGGTCACTCTTGAACATGACACTTCCACTTCATCTCCGTGACTATTTGGGTTGGGTTATCTGCTTGACAATTAACATACCTATGGTCTATCACACCATCCATCACTTTTGGTTTTGGGTCAATGTTTCCAATTCATTCAAAATTTTTGGGTTGGGTTATCTGCTTGATGGTTATCATACCTATGGTCTATCACACCATCCATTGCCTTGGTTTCAGGTCAATGCTGCCAATTCATTCAGTGTCTCCAATATGTTCAAGAGAAGTCAATTAGTAAAATTCATCCTTTGCAATACCGTAAACCTTCATTTTCATGATCCCCATTCTTGAACCTTGTGTCGTCAATCAAATTTTGTCTCCAAAATCATTACACTCATTTCGTGTCGTTGATGTGGGATACATCAAGGCCCTCCTATGACGAGTCACTTCTTGTTCACATCAACACATTATCTAAGAAGTTGACTTAGAAACACCCTTCCAGTACCATGAGGCTTGCATAAATCAATTGCAGGTTTCTCGCTTCTGGTGATAGGTTGACATCAATGACCTTTGATTGAAAGAATTTGTATGGTGTTCAACATCAAATAATCCATTCACACCATGCAAATTGTATTGCAGTACCTTGAGGATCATGATGATTATCGGTGATTTCTCTCGCGTCTATTAACAACTTACATCATTGGCTGGTAATCAGATGGTGTCTTCCCATGTTCGAATATAGATCACATATTTGCATGTTTAGACTCATACTTGAGCGAATGATTGAATGATATAGAAGACCCTGGATCTAGTTTCATCCATCCAGGCTGCGATTTCAGGAGTACTAAATCATATGTATAACAACTTTACATTGATAGTCATTCCGATCATGGGTCTATATTTGTAAGAAATGTTTAGGTACATGTAATGCAAGTTTATAAGCTGAGCATGGGTATGCCTTCCCTCAGTGATTCATATATAAAAAAAATCATGATATATGTATTGTAACTGATGCAGGTCACCTTCCACTTCGATACCTCCTCATCACATCATAAAGCATTTCATTCGACATTGGCATTTTTCTGACTTCATGCTTTAGGTGGAATCTGTTACAGATCCATTTGGGCACATCAATGCCATCATCTAGATTAGTGTTTTAGGGCTCATCAAACCCTAATTTCAGTTGCTACATGCCCTAAACAAGTCACCCCTTTGAATGCCTCCTTCCTGAACAGTTTCATGACTTGAAGACATCCAGAAATGGCCTCTAGAAGGACCAACACAGGTAGGTCGATGTAAGGGTGCACTGTAGAGCAGTTAAGTCCATGCCAGGGTGCTTTGCAGAGCACTTAGGCTTCCTTTCACATGCGCTGGGTGAGTTTGAGCAAAATTCACATAGGGTTTGGGGTATATTCTTATCTTTTGGAGTCATCTAGAAGGTTCCCTCAATTATCAACTCCTATGAGCTCGAAAATGGATGAGGAATGAGTTAAGATGCATTCTATCCTCTCATCCCTTCCTCCATGGAACTAATTCTAAGTATTGAAGGCCATTCAATACCACCATTTATGACAAAACCTCCTTCATCTCCCTATAATTTTACCACTCTTCTAAGTGATCAGGGGCTGGACTTTGATGATTATAAGGAGATAATGTTAGTTTGATAATTGAGACTATTTTAAGTGTCGTTATGCTACTGGATTATCATGCTTATGATGTGATGTGGATGGAACCAAAGCTGGGGGAGTGACTTCAAATCAAACATGATGGTTGTAATTCCTTCTTCTATTCAATAAAGTATTTGAACCTTTTTCCGATATGTTTATTTTGTTATATGATGCTTATATGTGTGAATGTATCTAATTCCATTTACTTGTATTCAATAGATATTTTTCTTTGATCAGTTCTTTGTCTTCTGTTGATGTTTACAGGTACTTCTCAAGCATGCTAAGTACGAGAAGGAGTGACAGGATTGGTACAAAGGAGAGAAGAGGAAAGCGAAACTACAAGTAGGTCTTCTCATCCTCTTTGTCTTATCTATTACTTATAGGAAAAGGCTAAAGTGCTTTAAATTGTCATTCTACATATGGAAACTTGTCTAGGGAATTAGTATTTATCTGCAGATACCAAATTCTCCAAAACAAATTGGTGACTCCACTGGGGAGCGAACCCAAAAGCCATAAATACTAATTCCCTAGATAAGTAGCCATATCTAGAACAACAATTTAAAGTATTTTTGTCTTTTCTTATCAGCAATAGATAAGATTAGAAGATGAGAAGACCTACTTGTAGTTTCGCTTTCCTCTCATCTCCTTTGTATCGATCCTATCACTCCTTCCTGTACTTAATATGCTTGAGAAGTACCTGTAAACACAAATAGAAAACAAAGAATCGATCAAAGCAAAAGATCTATTGAATATAAGTGAATGGAATTAGATACATTTCACACATATAAGCATTATAAGACAATACAAACATATGGGAGAAAGGTTCAAATACTTTATTGAATAGAATAAGGAATTACAACCATTGTGTCTGATTCAAAGTCATTCCTTGAGCTTGGATCCCATCCACATCACATCAAAAGCATGACAAACTTGTAGCATTACAATACTTGATTCAAAGTCAATTCTCATAGCAACATTATCTCCTTATAATTCAACATAATCTAGCCCCCTGATCACTTAGATAAGTGGTCCTTTTATAGGGAGATGAAGGAGGTTTTGTCATAAATGGTGGCATTTAATGGCATTCCATACTTTGAATTAGTTCCATGGAGGAAGGGATGAGAGTATAGGATGCATATTAACTCATTCCTCATCCATTTTCGAGCTCATAGGAGTTGATAAGTGAGGGAACCTTCTAGATGTCTCCAAAAGATAAGGATATTCCCTAAACCTTATGTGAATTTCACTCAAAATTGCCTAGCGTAGGTGAAAGGAAGCCTAAGTTCTCTACAAAGCACCTGGCATGGACTTAACTACTCTGCAGCGCACCCTTACATGGGCCTACCTGCACTAGTCCCTCTAGAGGCCATTTTTGGATGTCTTCAAGTCATAAATTTTTTTAGGAAGGAGGCATTCAAAGGGGTGACTTGTTTAGGGAATGTATAAACTAGAATTAGGGTTTGATGAGCCCTAAAACACTAATTTGGATGATGGGATTGATGTTCCCAAATGGATCTGTAACAAATTCCCCCTAAAGCATGAAGTCGGAAAAATTCCAATGTTGAATGAAATGCTTTATAATGTGATGAGGAGGTATCAAAGTGGAAGGTGAACCACATCAATTATAATACATATATCATGATTTTTTATTTTTACATGAATCACTGAGGGAAGGCATGCCCATTCTCAACTTATAAACTTTCATTACATGTATATAAATAGTAATCTACAGATATAGACCCATGATTGGAATGGCTATCAATGTAAATCCATTGTACATATGATCTAGTACTCCTGAAATTGCAGCCCAAATGGATGAAAATAGATACGGGGTCTTCTGTCTCATTCAATTGTTCGCTAAAGTACAAGTCTAACCATGCAAATATGTGATATGAAGTCAAACATGGGAAGACACCATCTGATTAACAGCCAATGATGTAAGTTGTTAACGGACACAAGAGGAATCACCGATAATGATAATGATCCTCAGGGTACTGCAGTACATTCTGCATGGTGTGAATGGATGATTTGATGTCGAACACCATACAAAGTCTTTCAGTCGAAGGCCATTGATGTCAACCTATCGATGAAAGCGAGAAACCTGCCATTGATGTATGCAAGCCTCAAGGTACTAGAAGGGTGTTTCTAAGTCAATTTCTTGGAGAATGTGTTGATGTTGACAAGAAGCAGCTCATCATAGGAGGGCCTTGATGTATCCCACATCAATGACATGAAACTAGTGTAATGATTTTGGAGATAGAATTTGACCGACGACACAAGGTTTAGAAATGCAGTCATGAAAATGAAGGTTTATGGTATTGAAATGGATGAATTTTACTGGTTGACTTCTCTTGAACATATTGGCGACACTGAATGAATTGGCGGATTGACCCAAAACCAAAGCAATGGATGGTGTGATAGACCATAGGTATGATAAACATCAAGTAGATAACTCAACCCAAAAAGTTTGAATGAATTGGCAGCATTGACCCAAAACCAAAAGTTATGTATGGTGTGATAGACCATAGGTATGATAACCATCAAGAAGACAACCCAACCCAAATAGTCACAAATATGAAGTGAAAGTGTCATGTTCAAGAGCGACCTACTACCATAAAGTGGATTAACCCTTTTTCCCATTTTCCCCAGTCATTGCTGACCAATACCTCTTTATTTTTTATTAAGCTTGATGAAGATAACATATGCTTGTTGTATAATTCCACCCTTTGTGGGAATCCATCACTATTTGATGTCTTAATGAGTCTAGCGAAGGTGAAACTCGGTCTTGTCATGATCGACAAGTTTGTCACTATTTGATGTTTTAATGAGTTTAACGACAAAGATAACTTAGTCCTTTTCATATTAGAGAGTTTGAAAAGGGAAGAAAAGAAAACTCCACAAGTTCTTTTTCGTAGATTTGTCTCTCAAGCCCGAAAAAGTATAAAACAATATGAGAGAGAACCTATTGACCATGTTCGATCAATGTATTCCTTTTTCGTAAATGATCTATCTCAGTCTGAAAAAGGGTTAAATTTATACTGAGTAGATGTCATTTCCAATTTATTAACGAGCTGAAAATGACAAGAACCCGACAATATTTTCATATTTCGAGAGTCTAAAAAGAGCTTAAAGAGTACTCAACTTTGAGGAACGAGTGGCGTCTACGATAGCGATTGGCTTCGGTGATGTTGGGACTTCTCAAAACATGTTGATTTATATGAAGAGGCTAGCTAATAAGACCACTCATTTCAACTATTCCTAAAAAAAAACCAAGTGAAAGCATATGATCTGCCAAGCAGATAGTGACGATGGAAGGAGAAAAACTAAGGCTCATGTGGCAGAAGGGGCTGATAGAATGGAAATCATGAGGGTTAAAATGTGAATGGGTTCATTTTTAGACAAGCTTGAACCATAGGGAATTAAGCTTGGATTCAGTTTCATGTTTATACAAGCTTGAAATGAAAAACTATGCTGAGATTCAGTTTCATTTTTACACAAGCTTAAAATGAAGAACTATGCTTGAATTCAGTTTCATTTTTATACAAGCTTAAAATGAATAACTATGCTTGAATTCAGTTTCATTTTTACACAAGCTTGAAATGAAGAACTATGCTTGAGATTGGTTTACATGCCCCCAAAATGATGAAAGTGAGAGTCTCCTCTAACTAGATGGAAGTCGCCGCGGTGAAGAAGGACGGTTATCCAACACCTTCCTGGCTTTGTCCAGATAGGGACAAAGGTGAATGGGGTGATTCCCTTCACATAAACTATAGGGCAACTTAACTTTACCACTAGGTGCATGGCCCCCAAGCTTCATTACATTCACCTTAGTAGACTACTCATGGCTATTAGGTGGATGGAATGAAGGTTCATTTAAGCGACCAAGTGAAAGACTTGACTAGGATTTTACGAGATCTACTCAAAGAATCGAATTGGAACTTTGCTGCAGGGGACCTTGTTTCATTTTTCGATGAGATTGACACATGACAAGGAATTATGCTCAAATTCCTTGTTTCATTTTTTAACGAGCTTTACAAAAGGAACTATGCTCATATTCCTTGTTTCATTTTTTCACGAGGTTGACACAAGACCAAGAGCTATCCTCATCCTCCTTGGTTTCATTTTTTAATGAGGTTGACACTAGACAAGGAACTATCCTCATATCCTTGGTTTCATTTTTTAATGAGGTTGACACAAGACAAGGAACTATCCTCATGGGAGCTGTTTCATTTTTTAATGAGGTTGACACAGTAAAAGAAATATCCTCATTTTCCTTGTTTCATTTTTTAATTAGGTTGACACAAGACAAGGAACTGTCCTCATATTCCTCGATCACAACTCATAAGAGGTCATGACTTCCAAAAGGTTCTCATTGGATGGGAGAACAACGCTCTGGAAGGGATTCATAGTAAGGAATCCATTAGAGAGATCTAGTTCTAATGCCCCCAGTACATAATCTACAACATCACTGAATTGATCGTCAGTTGATGTAGGCTTGGAACAGGTTGCTACATAATTAACCCGTGGCGAGAATGATGCCATTGGGACAAAAGGACTATTTAGGGAAGATGGTTAATTGGGAGCCATATTTGGACCACGAAATGAGAGTTGGTCAATGGTGACAATTCTGCCTTCATGCGGGAAACAAATCACTCGAAAGAGTGCTGAAACAATAACTCCCATGCCATAAACATAGTCGCGCCCAAGAAGAAAATTGTAATCTAAAGGGCCTGGGACTACCATCACATTCAGATCTATGATTTTTCCTCCCAAAGTAATAGGCAACTGAGGAAGGATCCTTAATGGTTGACTAGTTCCTCTATTAAAGGACAACATATTTTGGGTAACAAGCACAAGGGGTAGTGGACCAAGTGCTTCCAAAGCAGTGGAGGAAAGGATACTCACAGATTCACCTTCATCTATAATAGTGCTAGATATAGTCATATTAAAAACCTATACTATGATTTGGAAAGGCACATAAGAAGGAAGATGAAATCCTTCCAGTTGATTCCAATCAAAGGAAGTGACTAGGCTACTTAGAGGGGGTACCGTAAGAATGGGAGAATCATCCCCTTGTGTTATAAGAACGTGAGGATTTTCCTCCTGTCTTGATGGAATAGGATGGTTGTCTCCAGGCTCATTGGAATCTGAAGAAACAAAAAGAACCTAAGTGGTATCATACTCACTCTCTTTGGGAAAGGTACGATTAATTGAAGGTGAAATTGAGTCAACTGTTACCTTGACCTATTGAATTGGGTTGGGTATAGACTCATAGGATTCACTTTTAGAGAGAGTGGGTTTGACCGATGGTTGATTTGAGTGAGTCAATTCATCAATTAGTGAAGGATTAAGGGAGAGTCCCCTGTAACCAGATGGACATCATTGTGGAGAAGTAGGACGGTTATCCAACACTTTTTTGGCTTTATCTAGATAAGAAAAAAGGTGAATGGGGTGATTCCCTTCACATAACCTATAGGGAAACTTAACTTTACCCTTCTTTCCATGAAATTTACTACCACTAGTTGATGATGTGTCACCAGCATGATCTCCAGAAGTTTATGAAACTAGATGATGTGAACGAGAAGACCATTCTTCTAAGATCTAAGGAATATCACGACAATTTATAAGAAGATGGACTCCCGCACAAAGTTTGCATCGATTTCAAACTTTGTGAGGCTTGATGGACGATTTCTCATCAGATGTTGCATTCAAAGCAATAGTTTCTTGGTTTCCCCTCTGCTGAATTTGCTTCTTCTTCTTAGCCACCTAGTTACTAGTACCAAAACTTTCACCAGATGAAGAGGAAGAAGGGGAGGAAGAGACAACTGAGGAAGAAGGCAAAGGGTAAACTTTAGGATCAACTCGAGGTTGATTTTGTCCAGTTGGAGGTGTACTCAATTGTGGAGAAATCACGACATTTTGAACCAAGGAGGTTGAAAACAACCATACTAGAAAGCCAATGATAAGTCCCTATAGGGATAATGTAGCCATATTAGGAGCACCAATATTTCTGAAAGGAGGAAAAGGACTAGGATTCCCATCAAAAAGAATTCCTTGATCGGTGGACTGCAGATTTGTCGCCAAATGTTTCAACCTAAGATCAAATAAGGAGTGATCATGGAGGATGTTATTTGTGCTCAACTAATTTTATTTTAATCAAAGTAACATAACAAAATAAAATAGGGATAATCTAGGAAAAAGGTTTACCAAGGAACTGTGAATTGCATAATACCTCCTGGTGAACCAAGAAGTATGGGCAGGAAATCTCCCCGAATGCTATGTTCGGTGTATCATAGTGTACAAGGCGACCGACTCGATTACCTAAGGATGGATAGCAACCTAGTGTTTTCCTCCCATATATACCCAAAAGTACATGGAGGCCTAATCTGTATAAGCGATGTCTAATGCAAAACTACACACTGAGAGCATTCCCATATACTTTACATACTGTAACACTGCCCTATATAACCAAAGGTACGTGGATGAGCTACGATATACTCACGTACGTGGAATGAGGTATCACAATCGGAATGTATTGTAGACATGTTAGCGACAACTACTTTGTTTTACGATGCCGAAACACGTCTCTAGCCTAGAACCACTAAATGTTTTTCATTAGGTGATAATGCTCCATTAGGTAAATTCAGATAAATTTTAAGTTGATCTTCTTTAGAATTTTCCTTGCAAGGTTCATCATGTGATGTATGTTTACAATTACTAAAATGCAACTAATATGATAAGCATTATTCTCATCCAATTGAATAATGAAAACCTTAGCTAGTAGGGATAGAGCAATCGGATCTTTGACAAAGTGCAAAGAGCACATCTAATGCAATTTCCCTCTATTTCTTTCAAGCATTCACAAACTACAATATGAACGATGCAAGTTTTTCTTTTCGATTCCATTAATGTTATGATGAACAAAAAAGGAAACTAATGCACATACAATCAATCAATCTTTTTATAAGAATGAAGACTTTACGACAATTCAATTTCGAAGGAAAAGAAGACTTTACGACACTTTCTTTCGAACAAATATTAATCAATTATATTCTAACTTTGACTATAGACCGATAATGACCAAGAAAATATTTAAGAAACATTAATAAATAAAGTCAAAGTAGGACTAGACAAGGATATAGAAACTTGTTCTCTGAGACATGACATTCATTGATGAATCAGCAAGCAAAAAACAGAGAAAAGTTGGCAAAGACACATTCCAAAGGTGGGAAACTGACCCTAGGAGGATCAGCGTAGCCCTGAATGGGAGACAATGTGCTTCAGATCACTGTCCCTAAGCCAAGGTTGCTCTGCAGTGCATTTTTTCCCTCACAAGCGTGTGTTGGTGATAGTGAGCCATTTCAAAAGGCAATTTGACACAGTTTTGACCAAATTTTCATTGCAAAAGAGATGAAATACAATCAATGAACACAAGTAGGGTCTCCAAGAATGTCCTAGGAGGTGGATACGCTACTAGGAAAGATGATCTTCCCTAGTGGAGTCACCAATTTGTTTTGGAGAGTTTGCTATTTATAGATAAATGCTAATACCCTAGATAAGTAGCCATATCTAGAACAATAGTTTAAAGCACTTTGGCCTTTTCCTATAAGCAATAGATAAGACAAAGAGGATGAGAAGACCTACTTGTAGTTTCACTTTCCTCTTGTCTCCTTTGTATCGATCCTGTTGCTCCTTCCCGTACTTAACACACTTGATAATTACCTACAAATGTTAGGTACCTATAATACTAGTGATTACCCCATTACTATTGTAGTTGTATCCCTTATTAATATTGTTGTGCCCCTATTGTTATTACTGTGCCCATAGAATCCCTCTATTGTTATTTTTGTGCCTTTATATTAGTATTGTTAGGTCGGCTGGGTTATATTGTGACTCCTTAGACTCTTGTATATAGAAAGGAGGTTTTTTCATTTGAATCATCAAGGAACCATTCATTTGTGTAATGTAAAGAAGGTTGCCCCTCGAAGATGCTGAATTTTAAGGCATTGATCTATATTTTCTATCTTTTTGTGAGTTGGTTTCATAACATTTGGTATCAGAGCTTTTGGATTCTGGGGTTTCACTGCTCCAAAAAGGTCATCATGGCATTTTCGCTAAAAAAAAAAATCTGTGATGTTTTAGAAGCGAACAAAACCCATTTGAGACGAAATTGCACTGAACCTCGGATCTGAATTTCAAAGATTTTTGCACTATATTTGTAGAGATATGATATGAGGAATTTGGTCTTTTTGCAGACTCCTAAATTACATTCCAAATAGGTGACCTGGGGAAATTCATCATAACTTTATCTCTGAGCATCAGATTGAAATTTCGTAAGAAGGTACAGAAAGAGGATATATTGTAGTTTCTTGTATATATATTTTTAGAGCTAAGGTAGAAATAGGGACATGTGGCACGTCATACAAGTTTGCTCTATTGAACTAGTCTATAATCATGTCACTGTGGGAGATTTGGCATAACTCTTCCTTGGAGAATCCAATTTGGATCAGACTAGTGGGATTGGAAAGAGGACACAGAGAGCTACTATAGGTCACAATTTCAAAGCTGGATGATCTGAAATTATAGAGATACATAAAAGGCAATATCGAGCTTCTACAAAGTGAAAAAAAGTGTGTAGATTTTTTTAAATTCTTGCTTAAGCTTGGTTTGAAAAATTATTTTGAAGGAATTCAAAGGGAATAATAGAGAATTATTATCAGTAACTAATTCCCCTAGGAAAGAAACTGCAAACACCTAGTAAGAAACATGAAAGCTCTAGCATGACTCATGAAGAAGAGGAAGAAATGCTACATGATATATCAAAATTACAAGACCAAGTGCAACCAATGTCACTCTCACAAAAAAG